>JASDQU010242171.1:3728-26958 GCA_032191745.1 Picea mariana
CCCCTCGATTACCCTCTCCCATCATATATGTAGTTTATATATAGTATGTGGTTTCATATTATATATAAACTATATATATGTAGTTTTTTTTATTTTTTGAGCAGAAATAATACTTCTCTTTGCTTTTTACCTTTTTTACCCAGAATAATCTATGTAGTTTCTCCGGACTTCTCTACAGTTTTGAAATTATTTCTTTGTGGTTTTCTATGTAGTTTCTCTAGACTTCTCTGCAGTTTTGAATGGAAATAATATTTCTCTGCGGTTGAACAGAAATAATATTTCTCCGTCATTTTGATTAGGAATACTACTTCTCTGGGGTTTTGAATGGAAATAATATTTCTCTGTAGTTGAACAGAAATAATATTTCTCCACAGTTTTTAATGGGTTGAGCATTTGGACATTTGAAATGAGGTGAGAGACTTTTTACTTCGATCCAATTTTAATTTTACGTAAAGAGATTTAAATATATATCTTTTATTTTTTTATTTTAAGTTTCATAAGTAAAAGTTGATTTGAGAGATAAAGTCAATCCATAATAATAATTGTTACATCTTTTTTCTCTTTTTTTCAATATGAGCACTCCACCACCTATTCCAAAAAATCATCGTAACAAGGGGATGCCCCCCAAAATCACCCTAGAGATCCTTTACGATTATATGGGATCAGTAGAAAAAATAAGAGAAGAGAGAGATGCAAAAATCCAAATAGAGTTAGAAACATTAGAAATAAGGAGTGAAGAAAGAGACCTAAAACTCCAAATAGAGCTAGAGGCAATGATTGATAAAAAAAATTAAAGATACCATTCAAACTCAAATAGAGGATAGATACTTAGGGTTCAAGAGTGAATTGCAGACAATGAAGGATATAATTCAAGAAATGGAAAAACATAAACAATCAACCCAAGAATGAGGGGTTGAAGAAAATCACAACTTGGGAGATATGATTAAAGAGATAAAACAAAAACTAACCAACAATTTGACCCTCAATAATATGGAAAACAAATTGGATATCAAACCCATCAAAGAGGAAATGAATAATCTAATCGAATTGGACCATGAGCGTAACAAAAGAGCCTTAAACCTCATAATTTTTGGTATAAAAGAACAACAAGAGGAGCATACACTAGAAATAGTAAAAGAAGAATTAAAGAATAAATCACAAATTGATACAACTTACCTCATAGAAGCAAAGAGGCTAAGAAAAATAATTGATCACAAAGATAGGTTGATCCGTGTCAAAGTAAGTTTTAATGACCATAAATATAGCATACTTAGTAAATATCTGAGCTTAAAAGGGTCAGGAATGTTTATAAATGAAGACCTCATTCTCGAAGACCAAGCTGAATTAAGGAAGGAAGTTCAAAAGGTAAAAGAAGCCAGGAAAGAAGGAAAATGGGAAATAATTAGAAATCGAAAAGCTATTGAGGGATAACTAGGGATAACTAGGAGATCATGTCTCGAGGCCCACAGGTCCTAGACATGGAGTACCGGGAGAAGGATTGACTTGAGCATGGCCCTGGAGGGCCCACCTTTTCTTCATTCATCATCTTTTATCTTGTCAGTAGCAACAACATCCATCACCATCGGCTTGATCCTGTATCAGAAGAGGTTCTTGCTCCATGAGCTAATTGGTCTAGGTATCATGGTATGTGTCACTTTTGATCATTGAAACCTTTAAATATATGCATCTGATTCCTTTTATCTCTAACAACTTTCTGGATCTTACATTAGCCCACTTGACCATGCTTGGGGAGATTGATAGGGTGGCCTAGCAAGCTTGTGCCCATAGGTCTTGGTTTACCACTAGGGGAATTTCTGAAAAGCCATCGTTTGCTCCCATCATAGCACCACTATTTCATCTTATCTCCTGCTCATTTATCCCATTCCCTTTGTCCGGGCATTGGGTTGACCTATTTCCAGGATTGCACTTTATCTCATGGGAAGAAGGGGCTAAAGGTCTAGAAGGTAAAAGCAGCTGGTAAAAGACAAAATCCTAGAAATAAACCTCGAGATGCTTCACCCAGGGATCCCCGAGAAGTCAGTGTTATCCCCACTTTTTAGGGATAACTAGGAGATCATGTCTCAAGGCCCACAGGTCCTAGACATGGAGTACTGAGAGCAAGATTGACCTGAGAATATCCCTGGAGGGCCAATCTTTTTCTCCCATCATTTTGTCTTGACAACAACAACAACATCCATCACCATCGGATTGGTCTTGTATTAGAAGGCGTTCTTGCTCCATGAGGTAATTGTTCCAGGTATCTTGATATGTGTCACTTTTGATCATTGAAACCTTTAAATATATGCATCTGATTCCTCTTATCTCTAACGACTGCTTGGATCTTACATTTTCTCACTTGACCATGTTTGGGGGGATTGACAGGGTACCCTAGCAAGCCTGTGTCTGTAGGTTTTGATTTGCCATTGGGGGGGATTTTTGAAAATCCATCGTCTGCTCCCATCATAACACCACTCTTACATCTTGTTTCCCTCTCACCTATCCCATTCCCCTTGTCCGGGCATTGGGTTGACCTATTTGTAGGATTGCACCTTATCTCATGGGAAGAAGGGGATAAAGGCCCAGAAGGTAAAACCAGCTGGTAAAAGATAAAATCCTAGAAATAAAACCTCGAGATACTTCGCCCAGGGATCCCCGAGAAGGGAGTAAAAGGCCTCTCAGCAAGAAACAAGAGGGACCCAAAAAATTAAAAAACAAGACCTAGTCATAAGATAGGGGGTCTCATCACGAGCCAGCCTATTAGGTCCATGGGTACCTAACAGTATGACATTTCCACCATCTGGTTACCATGCCAGAGCAGTGACCTTTGGCTGCATGGCCAAGGGAAAGAGGGTCTCATCATGAGCCAACCTTCTCATCTATGTGAAAGTACTTGTGGGTAAAGCTGTTAGCTCTGGTCACCATGATAAGTTAGTGTCCCTTGGTTAGTTATTGAGCAAAAAAAGAAAATAAAAGAATAAAAATAATAAAGGCAAGAATGGGCTTGAAAAAAATGCATCCATGATAGGTACAACTCGCCTTCTACAAAGGCACCCATAGGTAACACTTATGCATCCTTGGCCCTCACTGCACCCACATGTTTGGACATCCCCTAACCACATCACCTCACTTGCATGGCTTGGATGATATCTTTCTAGAAACTCTCCTTTTCTTGTAGACACTAGCCCAATAGGACGCCTTGTCCTTTTCTCCAACCTTGTATTGCAGGTTTTTGTAATGTCTTTGAGCTATTGAATGTTGTATTAGGGGTTTTAAGCATATATTTAATAATATTGATGATGAGATGTGATTGACATTGCTATAATCCTTGTGACTGATGAGCCCATGGAGGGCATAGATTTTGATGTGTGGGACCATGCTTGATGGATAGGTACCATTTGGACCGGTAAACATGGGGAGATGACCAGTTCGGACCTCCATGGGGCTGAAGAGCCCACTAGATGGATGTTGAGACCCCATCAAGGGGCAGAGATAGGACAAAGCTTCATCAAGGTTTTTTCACCTAAGAGGAAGAGGATGTTCCACCAGAGACACTCCAACAGGACTAGACCTAGGGGGAATGACCCCTTTTCAGTGGAACACTAGCCTTAGAAGGCGTAGGACGTCCCCATCTTCACCATGATGTCATACAGCTTCATGGATGTGTTTGGACGCAGAGTGGGAAATAGTGGCACGTGTGGCATGTTGGAGAGGCCCATGGGGGGCTAACGTTTTGCTCCTAGATGTCTCATTTTCCCTAGAAAGGGCTAGCGCCTCCCTTGAAGGGGATTTTACTCTCTTTTATTCTTAACTAGGGTTTTTACTTAGCATTTAATGTAAAAACAATATGATTTTGACATTATGGCCTTGTCGACCTTTTTATGACGTAAAAAGTAAAATTAGGTCATTGATACAGTATATGTTGAGGATTTTAATCCTCATTTTATCATCTCAACTCACTCACTCATTAGTGAGGTATGAAATTAGCACCCTATCTTGGGTTATTTGATAATTGGGTGATGTGCACTTGTTGAAGGAAGGATATTTTGGCATATTTTGGTTTCTCTCTTGAAGGAAGGTGTTACAACTAGGGTTTGCACATTTATTTATTGGTGAATTGTAAGTATTTTTCTGCAAAACTTCTTGAATGAATGGTTGTATTTTAATTTCTTACATGTATTTATGATTATTGCTGGAAAAAAACCCTAGGTGGCATGCACACAAGTAGGTCCTATTCTCATGTCCCCTGATAGAGATATTTTTAGCCATTGAAGAGGAAAAAGAGAGCCTATATGTAGCTACACTCCTTTCTCCTTTTCTCCCTTTGCTAGCCATACCTATTCGAGCTAAAGAAGGAGAAGACGTCCCAGGCCTAGGTTATCTACACTTAGGGCCATTTTCTTCTAGGGTTTGATGATAGAGCCTTGCTATAGCAACACTCTCCCTCATTTGACTCTCTTTTATTGACTTTATCTTTCATGCTACTCATTTTTTCCATCTAAGGAAGGAGGAGAGAGGATGAGGCCTCACCATAGGAACACCAGATTGAGATTCTCTCCCCTAGGGTTTTGTCTCTGAGGCCCTGCCATAGTAGCACTTCAGAGCTCTTCCCTCCATTCCTTAGCCATCCTCCTTCAACCCGTGCATCCTTCACTTATGACTCCATTAAACCCTAAGGCACTAATCTAAGTCCTCCAGCGTTGAATTAGAACTTCATCTAAACACTCTCAAACTCTTTGAATTTTAAACCCTAACTACACTAACCCTAGATCTAGCTAAGCCTACTAACCCTAATTTGTTGACGTCATCCTTGGTTATTACATCTTAATGCAACAACATTTTACTTTATGAGCAATTGAATGGTAGTTAAAGGAATCAATTAGGTCAAGTATTGATTTATTGCATTGAATGCCATATCGTTCTAGTATTTATTGGTGAAGTAACATTATCTTTCAGTGCTATTTTGTAAACATTGACTTCGTTAACATTTACTTTCAAATTTCTTATATTGAATGTCGGATAGTCTTTGATATATATGAAGTACTAAACAGAGCCTTCATATATCAATTTATTATTGCTTTGTTCTCGGGCAGGGATTCTACTTGGTTATCTTTGTTGGCTATAAGCCACACTATCTGTTTTGGTGGTGATCTGTGAAGGGGGAAACTTGTCATTGTCTGATTATCCTTTATCCTCTTCAAAACCCCAGGTCACTGAGGGCGTCTTCCTTGGGCCTCACCTTCATAAAGAGAAAGAACCTTCCCATGGTGGTGACATTGGGTGGGATAGGTCCCTGTTACGCCAGTTTGGCCCTCTATCTTCTAGCCTTTCTTCCTTGCTACAAACTGTGCGATAACATTTTGGCATCATTGTCAGGGAACACTGATTCCATTCTCCTCAAACGACAAATATTTTTGGTAAGCCTTGCCTCAGAGCCTTATCTTACAATCTTACCTGGTGACTCCACTAGGGTGTTTTCCCTATTTCTTTGATAGTTTCAAGAAAACTATCTGGCGACTCCACTGATGATGAAGCCAATGATGAATTCACAGTGGGATCCTAGGAACTACAAGCCTTTAGACATGAGTAACATCCCAGGTTACCCTTAACAAATTCCCTTTGAATACATAAATTTGCTCCCTAGATTCACTGGTGGTGATAGAGAGAGAGTTGACTATAACATTAGAAACTTATGGAATTTATTCCTATCCTACCCGGTTGATGATTATGCTGAAGATGTGGTCATGAAACTTTTCTCTACCACTCTTTCTCACAATTCCAAAGAGTGGTATGACAACCTCCCTAATTCCATCATCATGACTATGGAGCAATTTGAGAAAACCTTTCTCAAGGAATGGGGTATCGAACTAGAAGACATCTTAGCACTATTAAAAGAACTTGAGCATATAAAGCAAACTGAGGATGAAAATGTTAGAGAGTTCCAGGATAGATTTGAGAACATGCTATATCAAATTCCTAAAAGTCATCATCCCAAGGAGAGATACCTGGTCCATCTCTTTACTCATGCACTTTTTGGATATCTGAGTTTCCCTCTTGATAAAATAACCCCAAGGACACTCGGTGAAGCTTACTACATGGTTGTAGTGATTGAGAAGAAGATATCCTCATTTGATATAGGATGCCTCTTTACCTTAAGTACTCTCAATGGAGAAAATTTGTTTACCCTTGAGAGCTTCATCATTGATCTCCAAGAAGAAGGGGAACAAACCACAGATCAATGAGGGATTGTTGAAGAGATAGCTGAGGAGACGGAACCCAATAATGAAGTATCAGCAATCCCTCTTCCTCTTGATGAAGTGATCCATAAGCCTTCTCCACCTGCATAACAACAAGATGATAAGGTTAGTTTCTTTCCTTTTCAGGATTTTGATGATACCTTATTTCATGATTCAGAGAGTGATGGAGAAATGGAATCCTCAAATGAAGAGCATATTCCTTGTTGCATGACCAAGGATAAGAAAGTAATGCATGCAAAATATTCCCAAGTCCTAGAAGCTCTTTCACAAGAAGAAAAAGTAAGTTACGCTCCTCTCCAAGATGATTTGAGAAAAGAGGAGGAGATGGGTGAAATTTTGAATGATTTCAACCCTCCATGTTATGATACTGATACTGACATAGCTGATTTTGATGAGTTCATACATGTTTGGAGATGTAGGTGGGATGCAGTTGGTTATGATATGGATCCTATCTATGACATAAGGAGTCATCTCCAAGTTTTCCCTTTACAATTATCACAACGAGCTCTTGACCAGTGGCAGCAAGGAGATGAGGTTTTTATCGATGCTCCCCAAACACCCAAGGATGACTTGATTCTTAATGATTTTCGGTCATACCTTCAAGAATTTGATGATTTCTCCTCTGATCATTTGGATCTATTCTATGAAGATGACTATCAAACATCGTTGTGCTCAAGTTTTGATAGGAGTAAGAATGTTGTTTTCCTAGGGAGAGATTCTCATGACATTTTTCTCTAGCCAAGTTTTATTACCTTACCTTGTTGTATCATTAAAGGTGTAGTTGGGAATTATACCTTTTTCATTGGGTTTCCTCTTAATAAAACTCGAGAATCCAAGGATTGTTTGAAAACTACAGATTTTAGTCTATCATCTCATTTTTTCAACTTTCCCTTGAGAGTTTTCCAGTTGTCTGCTAGATCTTTGTCAATCCCCTCCCAGGCCTAAGAGCATGAGGACGTCCTAGGTAGCTAGTTTGCAGACCTTTTGAGCCAGTATTCTGAACCGTGGACTCTTAATGACCCCTTTGAAAGGTGGATTGAATACTTTCCTCAGAGATGGACTTGGCAAGGTTTTATCTCTCCCACCAGCCTCCATGAGCTAGACTTTATGATTTCCAATGATATGATATGTATTCTAACTCATGACATTTTTGTGCTTGATTTATCACTATTTTGGTTTATGATGAAGCACAAAGGCATGCATCATGGGACATTGTTGGATTGGCTACACTGTTCATTTGACTACATCGAAATTCTAGCCAACAGGTAAGTAAAGGTAGGTACTTTTCTTTACATTCACATATTGATTGTTTTACTTTAATATATGTACATCTATATGTATGTTGGGGTGGAATTACCACCCCAATTTTTTTATTGATACTTCTATCGAGATTGAGCAAGCCTGCAGGTTATGCTAGAGATGTTGAGGTTCTAATGCGCTCTACGGTGAGCACATGTCCCAGAGTTGGAGCCAGATGTTATCCCCACTTTTTAGGGATAACTAGGAGATCATGTCTCGAGGCCCATAGGTCCAAGACATGGAGTACCGAGAGCAGGATTGACTTGAGCATAGCCCTGGAGGGCCCATATTTTTCTCCCATCATTTTTTCTCGACAGTAGCAACAACATCCATCACCATCGGATAGATCTTGTATAAGAAGAAGTTCTTTCTCCATGAGGTAATTGTTCTAGGTATCATGATATGTGTCACTTTTGATCATTGAAACCTTTAAATATATGCATCTGATTCCGCTTATCTCTAACGACTGCTTGGATCTTACATTTTCTCACTTGACCATGTTTGGGGGGATTAATAGGGTGCCCTAGCAAGCCTGTGTCTATAGGTTTTGGTTTTCCATTGGGGGGGATTTCTGAAAAGCCATTGTCCACTCCCATCATAACACCACTCTTACATATTGTTTCCCACTTAGCTATCCCATTCCCCTTGTCCAAGAATTGGGTTGACGTATTTGTAGGATTGCACCTTATCTCGTGGGAAGAAGGGGCTAAAGGCCCAGAAGGTAAAAGAAGTTGGTAAAAGACAAAAGCCTAGAAATAAAACCTCAAGATGCTTCACCCAGGGATCCCCAAGAAGGCAGTAAAAGGCCTCTCATCAAGAAACAAGAGGGACCTGAAAAATAACAAAACAAGACCTAGTCAAAGGATAGGGGGTCTCATCATGAGCCAGCCTATTAGTTCCATGGGTACCTAATAGTATGGCATTTCCACCATCTGGTTACCACGCCAGGGCAGTGACCTTTGGTTGCATGGCCAAGGGAAAGGGGGTCTCATCATGAGCCAACCTTCTCATCTCTGTGAAAGTAATTTTGGGTAACGCTGTCAGCTCTGGTCACCATGCCAAGGCAGTGTCCCCTAGTTAGTTCTTGAACAAAAAAAGAAAATAAAATAATAATAAGAATAAATGCAAGAATGGGCTTGGAAAAAATGCATCCATGACAAGTACAACTCGCCTTCTACAAAGGCACCCACAGGTAACACTTATGCATCCTTGGTCCTCACTTCACCCACATGTTTGGACATCCCCTAACCACATCACTTCACTTACATGACTTGGATGAGATCTTTCTGGAAACTCTCCTTTTATTTTCGACACTAGCCCAATAGGATGCCTTGTCCTTTTCTCCAATCTTGTATTGCAGGTTTTTGTAATGTCTCTGAGCTATTGACTAATTTATTAGGGGTTTTATGCATATGTTTAATAATATTGATGATGATATGTGATTTACATTGCTATGATCCCTGTGACTGATGAGACCATAGAGGGTGTAGATTTTGATGTGTAGGACCATGCCCAATGGAAAGGTACCATTTGGACCGGTCCACATGGGGAGATGACTAGTTCAGACCTCCATGGGGCTGAAGAGCCCACCAGCTATATGATGAGACCCCATTAGGGGGTAGAGATAGGACAAAGCTTGATCAAGGGTTTTTCACCTGAGAGCAAGAGGACGTTCCACCAGAGACACTCCAGCATGATTAGACCTAGGGGGAATGACCCCTTTTCAATGGAACGCTAGCCTTCGAAGGATTATGAGATCCCCATCTTGACCATGATGTCATCCAGCTTCATGGACACTTTTGGAGGCATACTGGGTAGTAGTGGGACGTGTGGCATGTTGGAGAGGCCCCTGGGGGGCTAACATTTTGCTCCTAGATGTCTCATTTTCCCTAGAAAGGGATAGTTCCTCCATTGAAGGGGATTTTACTCTCTTTTCTGCTTAACTAGGGTTTTTACTTAGAATTTAATGTAAAAACAATATGATTTTGACATTATGGCCTTGTTGGCCTTTTTATGACCTTAAAAGTAAAATTATGTCATTGATACAGTATATATTGAGGATTTTGATCCTCGTTTTATCATCACAACTCACTCACTCATTAGTGAGGTCTGAAATTATCACCCTATCTTGGGTTATTGGATAATTGGGTGATGCACACTTTTTGAAGGAAGGCTATTTTGGCATATTTTGGTTTCTCTCTTGAAGGAGGTGTTACAACTAGGGTTTGAACATTTATTTCTTGGTGAATTGTAAGTATTTTTCTACAAATATTCTTGAATGAATGGTTGTAGTTTAATTTCATACATGTATTTATGATTATTGCTGAACACAAACCCTAGGTTACAAGCACACAAGTAGGTCCTTGTCTCATGTCCCCTAATAGAGAGATTTTCAGCCATTGAAGAGGAAAAAGAGAGCCTAGCCATAGCTACACTCTTTTCTCCTTTTCTCCCTTTTCTAGCCATACCTGTCTGAGCTCAAGAAGGAGAAGACATCCCAGGCCTAGGTTATCTACACTTAGGGTCGTTTTATTCTAGGGTTTGATGATAGAGCCTTGCTATTGAAACACTCTCCCTCATTTGACTCTCTTGTCTTGACTTTATCTTTCATGCTAGCCATTTTTTCCATTTAAGGAAGGAGGAGAGAGCACAAGGCCTCACCATAGCAACACCAGAGTGAGCCTCTCTCCCCTAAGGTTTTATCTCTGAGGCCCTGCTATAGCAACACTTTAGAGATCTTCCCTCCAATCCTTAGCCGTCCTCCTTCAACATGTGCATCCTTCACTTATGACTCCATTAAACCCTATGGCACTGATCTAAGTCCTCCATCATCGAAGTAGAACTTGATATAAACACTCTCAAACTCTTTGAATTTTAAACCCTAACTACACTAACCATAGCTCTAGCTAACCCTACTAACCCTAAGTTGTTGATGTCATCCTTGGTTATTACATCTTAATGCAACAACGTTTTACTTTATGAGAAATTGAATGGTAGTTAAAGGCATTAATTAGGTCAAGTATTGATTTATTTTATTGAATGCCATATCGTTCTAGTATTTATTGGTGAAGTGACATTATCTTTCAGTTCTATTTTGTAAACATTGACTTCATCAACATTTACTTTCAAATTTCTTATATTGAATGTCAGATAGTCTGTGATATATATGAAGTACTAACCAGAGCCTGCATATCTCAGTTTATTGTTGCTTTGTTCTTGGGCAGGGATTCTACTTGGTTATCTTTATTGGCTATAAGCCTAACTATATGTTTTGGTGGTGATATGTGAAGGGGAAAAATTGTCATTGTCTGATTATCCTTTAGCCTCTTCAAAACCCCAGGTCATCGGGGACATCTCCCCTGGGCCTCACCTCCCTAAAGAGAAAGAACCTTCCCATCGTGGTGACATTGGGTGGGGTAGGTTCTTGTTATGCCAATTTGGCCCTATATCTTCTAGCCTTTCTTCCTAGCTACAAACTATGCAATAACATAACTCATTCCCGAAGACCAAGCTGAATTAAGGAAGGAAGTTCAAAAGGTAAAAGAAGCCAGGAAAGAAGGAAAATGGGCAATAATTAGAAATCAAAAATATATTGTTCGGGATAGAGACCAGAAGGATAATAATAAATAGGAATTTGGGACACTCGGGATCCTCTTTTGGAATTGTTGTGGATTTCCATGATGCAAAGGTCCTATAATAAGTTGGATTCCGAGTGATATTTATATTATCTGTCTAGCTAAAACTTGGGAGCATGAGGAGTCTAAGGTCCCTAACATGGAAGGATTTGTGTTGTGGTCAGCATGGAACAAAAAATACCACTATAGAGGGATAAGAGGCACAACTTGTTATATTAGAAAAATAATTTCTCCTCACATTCAACTTCATAAGATTGACCCTCTTAATCAATACATTTGGATAGAAATTTTAGACACCAATGCTAAGAAGATGTATATAGAAATTTATTATTTTTCACCTATTAATTCTACTTTTTATAAGAAAAATAATCTAGATAAAAATTTTCCCTATAATAATTTCGAACATGATATTTATAATTTGAAAAATGAAGGTAATATCCTCCTGCTAGGAGACTTTAATGCTAGGAATGCAACTAAACAAGATACTCTTTTAAGTGATGACTCCAACCATAATCCTTTATGGCTAGATGAGGACCTTTTTTTATCTAATAGCTACAAAAGAAGCTTTGAAGGCCTAATTCAGAATTTGTTTGGCATTGAGTTGGTTAAGCTCTGCAACTCTCAAGACTTAATAATTTTCAATGGAGTAATGAAGTGGCCAAACTCCAACCAAATGACATGTATTCATGGACTAGGTAGTAGTGTTGTAGATTATGTGATATCTGATATCCTCGTTTCCAACCAAATAACAAATTTTGACCTTTTAAATGATCATGAGCCTGACTCTGATCATAAACCTTTAACCCTAACTCTAAAATTTTCCATGCATAGGAGCACCATTAAAGAGAATTATGATAATCAAAGGAATTTTCTCTTTTAAAAAAGTAAAGTTGACATTTTCTTAAAGGATTTAAATAGTTAATTAAACCTCCTTACTTATAAGGACAACATTGAAGAGCTTTATCATAATTTTACAACTACCCTTTCCACTTCTATTAACAAGTTCTCTTTCGAGGTATCCTATAAAAAGAATAATAGAACAACCAACCCTTGGTATGATAAATAATGTAAAATTGCCAGGAAATCCATTAGGGATTCTTCTAATGAGCCCTTAAAACTAGATAAGATCAATATGTACAAAGCCCTAATTAAAATGAAAAAATATACTATATCAATAAAAGGAAAGAGAAACTTTCACAACTATACAAATTGGATCCTAAGAAGTTCTGGAGCCAAATTCTAAAACACAATACTAAAGAAAATAATAGGATTCCCTTAACAGACTGGAATTCCTACCTTAAAAGTCTTTATGAGTTCCCTAATTCCATGGACACCATTCCTATTGTCCCCACAAAGGAATAAGTTTTTTCTTTAGATGACATAGAGTTCGGGGTTAAGCGGCTTGCAAATGGGAAAGCTAAGGACATTGAAGGATACCAAGCTAAAATTTTTAAAATCAGAGGGCCAATCCTTGTCCCTCACATACACAAGCTCTTCAATTTAGCAGTCAAGCAGGGCTTCCCTAAACCCTGGATGCAAATCCTCATTGTTACTATTTTTAAAAATGGGGATAGAAACATTCCCTCTAATTATAGGACCATTATGATTAGCTCGATTTTAGCCAAGCTTTATGGAATTATTTTGGAAAAAAAAATTAGCATTTGGTTAGAAAGTCATGATAAAAGAGCTAAAGGCCAGGCCGGGTTTAGGGTATATTGTTCAACTATGGACCATATTTTTACCTTTAGGATCATTCTAGAGGAGTTCCGAAATACTAAAACCAATCTTTTTTGTTTTGTTTTGTTGACTTTATAAAATCTTTTGACATGGTTCCTAGGAAAAAACTTTGGAATATGTTAGAAGAGATAAAAGTGCCTCTCGATTTGAGGGTTGTTGCAATAAGGATGTATGAGAATTTTATTTCTAAGTTTAAAAACACTGAGGGCTGGTCAAAAGAGATTAAATAAAATATCGGAGTCAAACAAGGTTGTCCCTTGTCCCCTACCCTTTTTGGCATATACATTGATAAGTTAGAAGAATGCTTGGAAAAAGCAGTTTGTGTCGGCCCTACTTTCACTGGTATACTGATCAATCTTCTTCTTTATGTCTATTATATCATTCTTATGAGAAGGAGTCCCCATTGTCTTGAAAACCAACTAAGAATCCTCAAAGATTTTTTCTCCAATATGGGTATGACTGTTAATACTGATAAGACTAAGGTCATGATTATTAAATCCAATAAGATCCATTATGATACCTTTGTATATGACAACAACAACTTGGAGGAAGTGAATTCATACAATTATCTTGGAATTGATATTCACCACAAGCTCAATTAGAATTATAGCATTGAGAAAAGGATTACTGGGGGATGGAAAGCTTATTGTGGGCTTGAAAACAATTGTAAATCAACTGATCTTTGGAGTTTGGATAAGAAGAAACTCCTCTTTGAGAATCTTGTTACACCTGTTATTCTTTATGGATGTGAATTCTAGGGCTGTAGTATCTCTCATGAATATTGGAGAAAGATAGAGAAAATACAAAAGAATTTTATAACCTATAATCTCAAAATTAAAGGAAATATGCCCTATCACATCCTCCTCTTAGAAACAAACCTCTCCCCCATTGAGAGCATGGATATGACTAGATACCTAATGTATAAGAACAAGTTAAACAACATGGAAGACAAGAGGCTACCTAAAATTGCTTCAAAATCAAGTCATAGCCACCATCGAATCAAGCGAGGATGGCATAAAGACACCCAGTCTTGGCTAAACTATTGGGGAATCATGGAAGAAACCATTTTGTGGAATATAGATACTATTAGAAAAAACGTCAAATCAAAATTTAAGGAAATAATGTGGTGTGATAAAGAGTTAGAGGAAAAAATAAAATTAAGGTATTATAAAGATGTAATCAACCCTAATCTAGAAGATCAAAATTATCTATCTGTTTTTCCAAGTGTAAAGTAAAAAAATAAGCATTTCTAAGATAAGAACAAATTCTCACGAGCTCCATAGTGAAACTGGGCGTTGGTCAATTCCTAAAACGCCATGGGATGAAAGAGTGTGTCACCTTTGTGACACTAAGAAGGTTGAAGATGAAAAACACCTTCTCTTAGATGAAAAACACTTTCTCTTATATTGTCCAACCTATACCCATATTTGATATCATTTTCAAAATATTTATCACACTATCAACCTTCCTAACCTCTTAACTCAACAAAAGTACGGTGATCTTGGAAAGCTTCTCTTAATGCTTTTCGAGCACAGAAACAAAATTATAAAGAATCACACGTAATCACTTACCCTCTTAAGGTCCGATAGACTAATTCGGTCTTAGTGGACGTTAATCATCATCATCATCATCATCATATATAATTATATTTTATTTGGTTATTTTCTCTTTATTTTTTAAAGTTTTTCTTTAATTTTTTTTAATATAAGTTTGCTTTAAAATTTTTAAATTTGTTTTATTAATTTCAATTGTTTTATTTTCCTTAGTTTTTTTAGTTTTTAATTTATAAAAATAAAATAAAACTATATTGTTTTTTTAAATATTAAAAAATAGTGTTATTTAATTACAATTATTTTTTATGCATTGAAGTAAAGGTAAACAATTTGTTAAAAATAATGTTTCCCACTATATTTTAAAAGTATGGAACTATAAATTAATTAAGGAGACACAATTATATGAAAAATCTTAATTTCAAAAAAGTAATTAGTAAAAAATATTTTTAAGATTGAAAGAAGTATGGAAAAATGACTAAAAACACTATTGAAAGAAAAAGAAAAATTAAAAAATTTGAAAATAGATGAAAAATAAGCATTAAAAAAATATCGTGCAAATATTATGGACAAGAAAATTTAAAATATCAAAATACCACCTAAAAAGGGAGAGGGGTGCTACCAGTAGCACCGTTTTGGAATACAAGGTAAAAAATGTGACCGTTGAAAAAATGAGAACTTGACAAAGTTATCGTTAATTTGGTAGTATTGTTGGTTTCCATCCTGGTGGTTGCATAATTGATCTGCTTTATAATTATCCCACGTAAGCCTCTTTTGGTCCCATATTTTTTCTTCATCTCTTCTACAATAGCCTTTTCCTTGGATTTGTCATCTAGGTATTGCACGAGATTCTTGCCATTTGATGGCAGGCATGTGATGAATGCAATTAGATCTACATCCATGGAGATTGGTTCTTCTAACCACAAAAATCCTCCATGGAGGACTTCCATCAACTCCTTGACGTAGTTCACATCTTTTCCCCTTTCAAACTGGGGAATTTCTAGCAAATTGAAAATTCCTGTGTTTTCCAAACCTGTTGCCCATTGCTTTGGCTACAACATTGGATCTCCACATGGCCTCGTGCCTAGGCTCTCCATGTACATTTGCTATGCAAATTTTTGGAATTTTTTGGTGTCAGCCACATCATGGTCTGTGTACCGCAATATTTTGACACAACTTAGTAATTTTGACATGTCCTGCACCCCCTCTAGAATGTGTGGTAAGAATATCGAGGCATCGAGCAACTTCTGTGGGGACCACGCGATGGGTTCTTTTCCCTTTCTCTTTACCGATGCGCTAGAGGTCCGAGCCTCTGGCTCTCTGTTTTCCCCACTTGACTCTTGTTTCCTTGTAATATCTTTGATCTGTACATCCTTCTGTTGCGTGGAACCCACCATAGGTTATGGTCTTGTCCCACTAGAGTTTGTCCTTTTGTTGTCCCCACCATTCATTTCGTGCACTGCTTTGGCCCTAGAAGGTTGTGGTGGGTTTCCTGTAGTTGAAGGTTCATGGCCCTGCACACTGACATGTGAGTCGATATCCATCCTGACCATCTTTGAGGCCTGCTCTTCTTCCTTGACCAGTGTAGCACTCACTTGTTCGACCTGCAGTGAAGGAATTACATCGACATCGAAGATTCCCTCCCTTTGTGTAAACTCCTCCTCCGCCTCTACGGTAACTTGAGACTACTATGTGTTTTCCATACTATTTGGCTTGGTGTGCCGAACTTCGGAGGTGCCATATTGGGTATTTATTCCTTCCCCTATTGAGTTTTAGCTGTTGCGATTTCAGAATGCGTGTTTTCGCCTTTCGTCTTCGTGCTCCTTAACTTCACAGCTTTGCAAATTCACAATAAGTCTTATTTTGCCCGTGTTTTCACTTTATATAGAGGGTGTCATAAATTCCCTGAATCTTCTCAGAGAAGCTTCTTTGTTTTTTATTAATGCATTGAATCTTGTCAAGTATGTTTCATTTAGTTTCATAAATGCCCAATTCACGCTTTTTTGCTCTGACGGTCGGTTTTTTCTTTTCTGACCGTTGGCTCGTTCTCTGGTGCGATGTACTTTTTTGGTGCACCGTATGTTTCTAGTGTTAATTTCCCTTAGTGTGCGGTGTTTTCTTCCTATCAACCACATACTGCGCGCGGTCACTTTTTCTCTTTGTCACGCCGATTTCAGTAACTATTGCGTATGATATTCCCCAATATTTTGTATTTTCTTTCTCTTCTAATTTTTTCTTCCTTTTTCTACTTTTTTCCTCCTTTTTATGAGTTTTCTTTCCTAATATCTATTATATTACACTATATACATGCCTTTTTCATTGTCTTCTAACTTTTAAAAGTTTTTAGGTTGATTGTCCCTGTACAGTTTCAGTCTACTACCGTTGATCATTCCTTTCAGTTCTATTCCTCCCAAGTCTTTTAGCTATATAGATCCACCATGTGTGACAATATTTACTTCATATGGCCCTAGCCAATTCATTATAAACTTACCAAGGTGTTGGAAAAAATTGTTGTCACAAATCAAGACTAGGTCTCCCTCCTTAAAACTCTTCTTTTTAATATGTCTGTTAGGATAGGTTTTGTCTCTTCATTTTTGTACTTCCTGGTGAAATCCTGCTAGAATCCTATCCTCTTCCATTTCCATTAGTTTGTTTATTATTTTCTATATTTTTCCCCATTCTGTCATGTTGGTGATTGTTTCTACGCATAGACTGGGTACCAAAAATTCTAATGGAACCACTCCTTCCTTCCCATACACCAACCAAAATGGTGTCTATCCTGTCAACTTCTTACATGTTGTCCTATATGCCCATAGTACTATTGGTATCTTCAAGTCCTAATCATCCCTATTGACACTACATATTTTAGTCAAGGCATTCTCCAAGATCTTATTGAAAGCTTCTACTATTCAATTTTCCTAAGGATGATACAGTGAACTCTTCTGGTGATAGACTTCAAACTCCTCAGTCATATCATTGATAAAATGAGTTCCCTAGTCAATCATCAGAATCCTAGGACATCCAAATTTGGTGATCACTTTCTCAAACAAGAAGTGTACTACTGTCTCTGCACTACAGTCTTTGACTAGTGCTGCTTCTTCCCATCTTGTTTAGTATTCAGTTGTAGTAATGATATACCTAGATCCTGACTTTTTTGCTGGTGGGTTAATAGGTCCCACAAAGTCTATTGTCCATTTGTCAAATTCCTGTAGAGTCACTTGTGGTCTTAGAGGCATCTCATCCATTATGTTGGGTTTTCCAACCCTCTAACATAAATCACATTTATGGAAATATGCTATAGAGGGAAAACCCCTCTACAGAATACACTAGGGTTCTAAAGTGTAGGCAGAGCTAACCATCTAATGTATCCTACTTTTACAACTATCCTGTCATTACCCCACAATCATACATAAAAGACAAAGTATATGGATCCGATAGGCATACCTTAAACTCCACATCCAATGTCGATCCCTTTGCGCTTAGTTTCTTCTTGACTGCAGATCTCCTCCCAAGGACAACCTGCATTCACCAAAAGACAAACAAGAAACTACAAGCATGAATTCTATATAAGGATTAGTGGGTTAGACATCATAAAAAAAATGTAAACAAATCATAAAGATTTAAGACATCATTTGGCACGACGGAACAAGTATTTCTTTATATTGATCTCACAAAAGTTGTTTACAATATGAGACCAATAACTGCTCCTCGAAATCATCCCTGGGCTCCTCTTCACCATGCACCAACTACTTCCACGTCTTCTTCTCCTCTTCAATTCTCTCTAGGAAAATGGCAAGGGTTTGCAATGGAGGAAGAAGGAATTCTGGCTCAAACTCACAAAGTGGTTGCAAAATATTGGGGCAAAGGAGGAATACTAAAATGGGCAGAGTTTTTATTCTCTCATGCTTCTCCTTGGAATGGGACCCAAACACCTTCTTTTATAGGCCAAAAGAGATAGTAACGGTTGGGGTGACTGGCTATGGGTGGTCAAATGGTTAAGTAATGGACCAAAAACTCGTAATCCTTTTGAAATTTTCATTTTTCGCACTTTTTTGTGAGTGTACACAGGTTGTAGTGGTTTAGAAAGTGTGTGTACATGGGAAATAGTGGTGTAGGGCACGTACACCTTCAAAACAATGTTTTTTTTAGAATATTTTTTGAGTGATGGCTTGGAAAAGATAGCAAGTAAGATGGCTTAATGCCAGGTATGCATGTCTAGTGGAATTTAGGGTTATAACACAATATTCCTTGGCATATTTATGGAATGTTGGTCACCATAATATTGTGCGCAATACCTTATGCATGGTAGATTTTCCTACATAGTGTCCTCTAGATATAACTTCTCGAGCTTCTACTAAAATTGTGGGCCTTTCATGTTCTAATATACACCTTCTCAAAATGCTATCTGCACCCATTTTGTATAAATATCTCACGATGAGTTGATAGTCTGCAACTATGATTACCAGACTTTTCTTCTGCATAGTTCTAAACTCTTGTGGCGCAACCCTTGTACTTAAGTATTCAATAATATCAACAAAATATTCATCAACTACCTATATTAAAAATAGTTGTGCATGAGGGAAGTTGTATTCCAAGTTATTAGGTTCTTCTCCATTATTTACCCTTGATAGGTGATCAAGTCCTGCGTTCAACTTCACTGGTTTGACTATCACTTCGAAATCAAATTCTTGGAATAATAATAGCCATATACAGATCCTGCTCCCCAACATTGGCTCGCTGACTAAATATTTGAGGGAAAAATGGTCTGTGAACATTTTAAAGTGTTTACCCAGTAAATAGTTTCTGAATTTCTGAAGTGCATATACCAAGGCTAGGCCTTCTCTTTTTGTGGTGTTTTAATTTTTCTTTGATTATGACAACTTTCTTCTTGCAAAGGCTATAGGATGGTCTAAGTCCCCTTCTCCTAGATGTGCCATAATTTCTCAAAGTTGTATGGATGATGCATCTACATGCACATGAAACCCCAATTTGAAAATACTAGTATAGGTGATGTTACCATCTTTTGTTTTAAAGTGTCCAATCCTTGTTGGCAATACTCATTCCACTGAAATCCAGTGTCCTTCTTTAACAATTTTTCCATTGGTGCAGTGATCTATGCATACCCCTTTATAAAATTCCTGTAATAGCTTGTATGTCCCAGTGTTGCTCTTAACTGGCACACTAACTTTGGTGGTGGTAAATTTACAGTGACTACAATATTAGCAGGATCCACTAGTAAACCTTGTTTACACACTATATGTCCAAACAATATTCCAAAAGGTGTCCCAAAAATGAATTTCTTGATGTTCAATGAGATCTGACATTGACTGCATCTTTCTAACATGATTCTTAAAACTTCTACATGATCTTTTAATATAATATATACATCCCAATCATCAAGATATACTTCTAGAAACCGATGTACGAATTCCTTAAAAACAACTATGACTACTCTTGAAAATATGGTTGGTGCATTGTTTATCCCAAATGACATGACTGTATATTGGTAGGATCCCCATTCTGTAGAAAAAGTAGTCTTATAACTTTCCTTTGGATCTATTTTGAGCTGATGGTAACCTAAGAATCCATTTGTAAATGAATAGGCTTCTTGGCCTCCCACATTCTCTAAGACCTCATCTGTAAAAGGGGTAGGGAAAGGGTCATGTAAGAAGGAATCATTAAGTTTCCTCATATATACACAAATCCGTATCCCCCCTTGTTTATTTTCTAGGACTACCATAGGGATGATCCATTTAGATTCCTCTACTGGTTCTATGATACCAGCTTCCAACATTCTGTCAATTTCTTCTTTCACTTTTTGCTTATACACTGGATTCAGTCGGTAGGGTATTTTCCTAACATTTCTAGCCTCAGGTTTGAGGAGTATCTTCATCTCACATAGCTCCCCTGCTATGCCTTTCATATATGTAAAGGTTGTTGGAAACAGGTCACTATATTCACACAATAACTCTATTATTCTTTCTATTATTTTCTCATCCCAATAATATCCAATACTTGTCATTTTAGGATTGCCATTTTTCCCAATATTGACTTTCTTAACTTTGATTGGTGTAGAAAATAATTATGATTGCAGAGATGGACCTTCCACCTATCTTTCTCCTTCAATATTTTTAATATGAGTGTTGCATGGATCATCTTCATTTGGTGCTTCCTCTTCAACATGATAGCATGGGAGTAACTCTTTGACTATCTATCTATTATGTTGCTAATATTATGTCATGATTTCAACTTTTGGTTCATCAATAAATATCATTCCCTGTATCAAATTCAATGATGAATCAATGTTTGGGTTCTCATGTTCAAATGAGAAGGTTACTACAAAATTCTATTGTAATTTTGTCCATTCTGTAGTTCCTCTGCCCATCTCCTAGTCTATATACCAGTTCGTTGGGATTCCTTCCAATGTATGGATAAAGTGATGAGTCCATTACTCTGGTGGTGTCATCTTCCATTGTGCCTTTCACTTCTCCAAGTGTTCCACTAGTGTTCCCTATTCATTATACCTCTGCATTTTATTTCTCCCCTTCTCTGTGCCAAATCTAATGTGCAGTAGTTGTTTACACTGATACTGGTCCTAAATGGTTTCTTTATGCACACCCCACCATGTTGCAGGTGTTTCCTTGAGTGAAATATCTAGAGATAAGAGCCTATGGTTTTCTAGTACTTCCTTGTGACATCCCCAAAAATAAAGTATTTTCGAAAATCAAAATTTGTTAGAAAACTATTCCATTTTTAGTAAATTCAAATTTGGAAAAAAATTTCCATTTATGGAAAATCTGAATTTTGAATTTGATAAATTGTAATTAATTATTATGAATGTTGGGTAGAGACCTGATATGAACTGACTAACTATTTGACTACGACACTTGTATGTAAATAGAATATTATTTTTATTTATTGCAAGAGGACAAATGGAACAACCATGACCCCATGAGTGGGGAACATGTTGGAACTACCTCTGGGATGACTGTTATAAGTGGAAAATCAAGGATTTTTCCATTGGTAGCCCCAGAAAATCATGGATTTAAAAAGCAATGAAAATTCCCAAGGGAGGGAAAAAGACCTAGGAAAAAATATTTTATTAATAAATAACATATATGAGGAGGAAAGACGCTGTCGAGTATGCGGGAAAGGAGACTACTTTTTTTTTTCTTGTTGTTATGAACACTATTGATTGAGTGTGAGGCAAGAGGAGTCTACAGAAGCTGAGAGATATTTCTAAGGAGGACGTTTCGAGTTCTCCCTCATGGGTTCATGGTCAGGCTAGGGGGTGAATTAGGCAAGTAGTTTGGCTGCCATATTCTATGGTTGGGAGGAACGTAGTTGTTCCTTTTTTCTTCCAGCGAGATGATTCAGATATGCGATCTTCCCTTCTCTGATTGAGTGTTTACTTCTAATTGTTGTAACACATCTGTTTGATTTACCACATGTCTGCTGAGATGTTTTGAGTTGCATCTAAATTGAATTATTTATATCTCTGTGGAAGGAATTAGTTATAGAACTAGCGTAATTACTAAAGTCTGAATGGATATAATAGTCCGAGCAAAAATAGTTTGATTATATGAATATGTTCAGTACAGATTCCTACAGAATAGTTTTATAAATTATTTCTGAAAATCACTTTCTGGGCATCCCTTATGATTGAATTAGAATCTGTAAGAAAACTAGGAATCTATTGATTTCTTCCTAGAATAATCAAACGGATCTGTGTGATTAAATTCTAGAGGTAACTTCGGTCTGTAATTGGATTTTCGTTAAAATAGAGGTATTTCTTGTACATCGAAATTTCTGGTGTCTACATCTAGGCATGAACAGATTGAAACTAGTCTAAATACATGAATTAAGTATTTGCAGCAAGTGCAAATTCATATGTATAAATGAATTAGGGATGCTATCTGCCACTTCGTATAGACCTTGAGCCACTCTGAGCCAATAAAATTTCATGATAGATTGGTAATAAGTATATATCTAATTATTATTGGTAGGCATGATAAAGAAATACAGAAATCTAATGACTACATAGACAAACACGTGTATATAGATATATGCATGTATGTTTTAATAGGAAGTTTCTCCTCCGATCTGAATATGATAAATATTTGACAGACACACAATCATAATGAGAATTAAATTGCAAAAAAGTGGGAATGCTCTAGTTAAAGCAACAACCGATATATGATCATTCAATTTTTAAAACCAAAGACAGAAGGCCAAACACAACAGTAAATCCATTGTTAAACTTTGGAAACTCTTTTCTTTCTAGGATGGGGTAGACCAATGGTATAATATAAAGTCGAATGGCACAAATAATAAGTACAACGTTCCAATTTAAAAGACATAATTTCTTTGACACAGATTAACTTTCAAACGAATTTGAATAGGTTGTCTTTTAATAATTAAATAAAAGGAAGTATATTATACAGTCGACCAGACTCTTTACTTATTTACAGATTCAATACTTATACAGGAACTGGTGTTATTCCATTAATGGAATGATGACCCAAGGTTTTACTCCAACAAGTGCTACAATAGACACAAAGCTAGATACACCAGAGCTAGTTGAATCATGATTCGCTTAGCTGACGGTAGAACCTGTAGAGTTAGCCGAGGGGTCAAAGGTTTGGAACCCGAATACCTTTTGTGCAGGGGTAGTGACGAGTATCTGTGACTTGTGTGGACAGAGACCTTGCACATAAATCAAATCCAATAAACTTTATCCTTTATTCAAGAAATA
>JASDQU010242171.1:27015-49160 GCA_032191745.1 Picea mariana
TCAAGAAGATACTTATCTTGTTCATGTATGGGCTTGAATCCTTACCCCATCGCCTTCTATCTGTCTATATGTTCAGGCCAAGGGAGGAGAATGCAGTACCATCTCTGATGGGTCCTCGCAACAACAAGGCCCACCTTTAGTGACAATAAGAAGTCTTATAAGGAAACCATTACTTTGAAAATAGTACAAACTTTGTTATAAGAAAAAAATGAAGTAATACTATAGACGTTTCACATAGCATATCAAGACGATTAAAGGGTTAAGCCTAAATCTGTTCTGAATAAAAAACTATAACAAATAAATATACAAAATCAATAGTAATAACAGAGTCATCACACTATGGTGTTCAAATTACGGAGATAAACTACCACCTCGTCAAGATGACATAGCTTCGTGATACACACGGAAAGTTGTGTTATAGGAGTCCCAGTTAAATTATTCAGAGTATCACCGAAAAAAATATGACAATGATAATAGAGGGACCGGCCGAGTTCCTAGAAAACCTACATGATAGTGACTCCATACATTTCTGGGAAGACAAAAGATACTATGACATGTTACCTATCAAACCGAAATAGTAAACATCCTTTTGAACCTTATACAGAAACAATCTACCTTTGAAAGATTCTTTTAGAAATATGATAATAAGAATAACGAAGAACAAGTCGATATGTATACTGTGAATTATGATTTTTGCTGTGAAACTTTATAAAATAAAGAGAAAAACCAAGGCGCATCACTTATTGGAGGAGAGGCATATGCTTCAAACAACCCTAAATCCAAAAGACTCTGGCGAATACTACAAAGGGATCCAAACACCTAAGCAGAAGTGGATATTGACAATCCTAGGGAGGAAATCGTTTTCCCAGGACAACATGCGATCTTTCGAAAGTTTTGCAGAGAAATCGCTTTAAGGTAGAGCACAATAGAAGAAAGGAAATCACTATAGAAACTGACGAAAACAACAGAACACCTAACATTAATTCCAAAGGTTTACATCTCCATGTTGTTTATCTATCTCGATAGTGTGTTTTGGAAGACTTACCAGAGTCGAGGGCCATGCCATTAGTTACACCATGGGCAACCTCCTTCACTCATGATAGTTTTTGCCTTGAAATTGTGGTATTCTGACCCTCTTCGTGAAGACTCAGGAATGACAAAGCGGAAAACCTATTCTAACCCTAAGCGGTGCCTTTTCACCTCGTAGTAAATGCAGGGAGTGTAGAGGACAGATTTCCATGTGACAATGGCAGAGTAAATATGACACCTTGGGGTATGGAGCCAATAACTACAAGGGAATTTGTAGGCATCCTTAAATGAAGTTACAGAACTGTAAAATTTGGTGACAGTAACCTTCTCGTACACTTAAAGAAGGATTTTGATGGGACACCTCCATAACTCGAGTTAAACCATTCTTTTCCACCCTATGTAAATCCGAGACAACAGTTAGATCCTAGATGTCAACATCCCACAGGCCTTTGGAATCTCGTACTTTCATGCCATCAACCGCCATTTCTAAAGAACTACAAATTAACCAAGACTTGGTAGTTAGGTTAGCTGGTTGGTGTAAGAGAAAAATCTGACCCCCCCCCCCGTCTGTTACGATTAAGAACTAATTATGACATTCATGCCATAACACCATAGGTGGATATGTGTATGAACTTGAAGGCTTGGGTTATTTTATAAAAAAATGAGTTACATCGTGTATGCACAGCCTATAGGTATACTTAAGGGAGTTACCTAATAAACTTGGGGACCTTTCCTCATAACCTTTTATGCTTGTCACGAACAGGAAAACCTTATGGTGTCTAGGGAATTTAAGAGCGACATCAAGGAATATTTAATGGAACTTTAAAGTGAAGTATTGTTACAGAATTTCCTAACCAATCAATAACAGAGTTGCATGACTAGAACCCCTTTTTCCACCAAGAAACTGTTTAACAATTTTTATTTTTTTTGTGTAAATATGAGATTCATTACATATGGTATCAGAGAAAAAGGTTACAACACTGGACCTGAACATGCCACTTTAGTGCTTAGTATATAGTTCGAGATGATGCAAAACTAATAAACCTTATTGTGTTACAAACAAAAAACCCTTTCTGTTTTATGTGAATTATGGAAACCCAGGATGACGCAGAAATCAAAATGGAAGGAAATCCAAACAAAGGACCTCCTGGAGATCCAAGACAGAATAGTGACAAAATATCACCTATGGAAGTACTAGAAACAATGAGGAATCTTATTGTTGAATTGCAGGTGTTCAAAGTAGACAATGAGAAACTGAAGAAAGCACAATAGGAACAACAAGAGATAAATGAAGTCCTACTATGCAGCATAGTAACCAAGAAAATCCCAAAGGAAGATAACCATGAAGAAGAGGTCAGTAAGAGGGCCTCCAAGAACTCTCATCCTAAAGCAGAAAAAGAGGACAACTCATCTGAGGGTACCCCTTCAGCTGATGATAAAGAAAAACTAGACAGAAAAAGGAAACAAGTAGATCATCTTGAAGGGGAATTCAAGAAGATTAAACCTACTACATTTGATAGGGAATCCAGAACATGTGAGGAAGTTGAAGCATGGTTATTAGATATCAAAAAATATTTCCAAATATACAACTATTCCAGCAATATGAAAGTCAGAATGGCCATTTACAACCTGAAAGGAACGGCCAGCATCTAGTGGCAAGATCTGAAATTGGCAAAGGGCTTAAAATAAAAATAGATGGAATGGTCCAACTTCTAGAAATATTTCAAGTAACAATACCTATCTGAAAGCTACTACGAAAGGAAAAAAAAACAATTTTATGAGTTAAGACTTGGACAAATGACAATAGAGGACCTTATAAATAAATTCCTGGAATTACTAAGGTTTGTACCTTACATCCGAGAGGATAAGGTGAAAATACATTGATTCGTAAGTTGTTTACCACAATCCTACAGGGGCATAATTGAGTTTGACAACCCCAAATCCTTGACTGAAGTATTCAGGAAAGAACGAATGTGCTACGAACAATATAAACAGCAAGCAAAGTTTCCCAAAGCCTAGAAGGATAAGAAACAAGGTCGAATGAACCAGCGGAGGAAGGGATGCTAGCGAGCTCCTTATTGGAATGCAGAAAAAATATTTCCGAGAAAATATTTTTACTCCAACCATCCGAATATGCAAGGCAGTGGTAAACCGGTAAATCTGGGAACAAATAAGTTTGGGGACAACCCCCGTGAACCGTTAAAGTGATGGGAATCTGGAGAACCTAACCTAAGGAGGAACTGTCCATGTTTAAGTTCAGCAAATAGAAATGTTGTTCATAACTTGCAGGAAGCCTTGATGGTGGGTGATGTGGGTGTTGTAACAAATATTGAAATTTTGGCTTTCGGTCACTTAGGAGAGAAAAAATTATAGTGTTTGACTACTGAAAGTGTAGATGTGAGAAAATGTCCATTTGTCTGTCACA
This sequence comes from Picea mariana, assembly GCA_032191745.1. NCBI lineage: Eukaryota > Viridiplantae > Streptophyta > Pinopsida > Pinales > Pinaceae > Picea > Picea mariana. The sequence goes on from JASDQU010242171.1 coordinate 30,470, forward strand.
CACATCATTGAATGTTCTCTACTTGTCATCTCCAGTCAAATAATGCCAAAATCAGCCCCAAATGCCACAACAGTATAATAGTCATAAGCCAACTCACGAAAAATCCAAAGACAGGGTTCATGTGAAAATCAAAGAAATGTACCATCTGTTCGAGTGTTGAGTCACAAGGAAAATGAATGGAAGCATTGGTAGTTGAACGACCATATAAACTAAGCATTAAGCCACATGGAGAAAAAGCTCACGAGTCCGGGGTTTTTGGTCGTTGGGGATTTGGCCGATGTAGATATTTTAATAACTACAGCCCCGATCCCCGAATTCACTAAAGTATTAAAGCATAAGTCAGGTTAATTAAAGAATAATAAATATTAATGTTGAGAAGTCTCATCATTATTTTGCGACTCAATATGCCTTCGTTCTTTAAGTTTCAAGTTTGTGATTTCTGAAACCCCAAAAGCCTGTGTTTTAATCGTGCTTAATCACAAAGCTAAAAGTGTTTTAACTGTTAATCAATCCCATCGCAATTTCGTGATTTGGGATTTCTCGCGTCAAGTATTATCGAAGTCCCAACACTTATATCCATGAAAGGTTAAATATTAATTGCTAATCATGATTAATTAAGAGATTAAAACAAATGATTATTGTCTAACTAATCCCATTGTGATTTCGCGATTCAGGATTCCTTGCATGTCATAACTCTTGAGGACATGATACCCGAAACCTGAAGGCCCAAAAGAGTGAAATGTAAAAGACAAAATCTATTTTTTGGATTTGGGCATCAGGGATTTGCTGACATGGAGATTTTAATAACCACTGATTCGTTTCCCTAAATCCCGAAAACCCAAAATCAAGACTCCAATCATATGCAAAACATGGCCTTGGGAAAAAAACCACTTTTCTCAACCTTGGTGAGGCTATTTTCCATGTTCCAATAGTCAATTGAAATATACATATCCTAATATTTCCATCATTGTCTTTAGAATTTCATTTGGATCTTGGGAAGGTAGTCAAAAGTCCCCCGAAAGATGAGGTTCATTTTCAGAAATGTGGCATTTTTTAATGTGCTCAGTCATCATTTTCAAATGATGATTCTGAGCAACTGGAGGATCATTTTGAGAAATGGTAGGAGGTTTTTATGCCTAACAAATCAAAGATAAAATGCCTCTCTCATTTTTCCTACAGGTGTCATAAATTGGGAGAATCAAATCCATCTCTGAGCCCTAATTTTCGGATCTCATATTTTCATGTTTTGATACATGTTTGTAAAATGTAGATATGAGGTAAATGGAAATGGATCTCAGGGAAATGAGAGAGGTTTTTTCTCATAAAAAACAGAGGCACAAAAGTCTCTTTCAGTTTATGCACATATTTCACGATTCGAGAGATACAAAACCATAACCGCAACCTCATTTCTTGGCAGTTTGGCCCATCTTCTATGGCCGTTAGTTTCAAGAATTGATTGTAATTGATTTTTTTGGGAGGATTTTCGACCTCAAGACCTATATGAGGCATCTTTGTAACATAGGAAAGAGGGGGTGGGAAGACACATAGGAGTAGTACTCCTGGGCTGTAGCTTTCATTTTCAGTTTAATATAAGATTGCAGAAGCATGTTTTATCCATATTAGAGATTCTTGTGATGTTTCTTGCAGAGTTTGTCTATTTTCTTAGTTTCAATATCACTCCATCTATATTTTATTCTCCATTTGTAATTGTTTTGTAATAGAATTCATCCTCTATTAGATGCTCTGTTCCAGAATGGTTATAGGTTGTTTCTTGCAAAGATCAAGGTTCAGAATTCGTCCTTTGCTAGATGCTTTGTCCCAACGATCTGTTTCCACTGATTTGTGCTTGGAATTCACTCATTGCTAAGTGATCCTTATGTATTAATATGTTTTCTCTTTATTCTGCTGCCATTCTTTTATAAATCCATCTCTTTGTAATCATCTTCTATCTCACCTCTGCTCCATGGATTTCCATTGCTAAAACACTCTTGCTATGTTCTTGATCATTTGACTCCATGCCCAATGGACTACCTCTCGGTCCAACCCATCAACCCTAAAAACCTCAAAAATTTATGTTACCCACAAATCTTCCTATTGTTAAGCTTATTGGATATCCTATCATTACATATATTCGAGAGATACCTCTCAGGTTGGAAGGGGTAGCTTCTAATCAAAAGTGGTTCGTGGTTATCTCGGAATTTACCTGCATGCAATTCAAATCAATTTCTAAGTGATAACTTATTTTTTCATTTAAAATGTGCTAAGGCTTGTCTCTATTACAGCCTAGAACCAACTCTTGCGACAGTAGTGGGTAGAATCCTACATCAGATAAATGCAACCATAGATGGTCGACAAGTTGACCACCAGTCCTCTGTGGTAGAAATCGAAGGTAAAGCCAATAACACTCGAATTTATGTTTTAATTGACCATGGAGCTATGTTACATTATATTACTCCTGGTATAGTAGAGTCAAATAAACTTAAGAAACTGAAGCATGCGAAATCATGGCTGGTACAACTAGCTACCAGAACTAAAAGGAAAGTAGTTGACTTTATTTCTGTTTTTGAGTTCAGCTTAGATGGTCAAAACATAAGGACAAATCTGAACATCCTACCACTAGGATCTTATGATATGATTATCAGAATGGATTGGTTGGAAAAGCACAAGGCGATACTTGATTTTTATACAAAGACACTTAACTATAAAGACGATTATGATGCCACTAGAAGAGTCTAAGGTATACCAAAAACAGTATCAGTTAGACAAGTTTCTGTGATGCAATTCAAGAAATGTATGAGAAAGGGATGCCAAGTTTATTCCATCCAAGTAACAAACCTATTATAAAAGAAAGACAAACCTAACTTGGAAGACTTTATTGTTTTATGCGATTTCAGAGACGTATTCATTGATGAAATACTTGAATTACCCCCTAGAAGAGAAAAATACTTCTCCATAGACCTACTACCCAGTTCAACCCCTATCTCGAAAGCACCTTACCGAATGAGTATACCAGAATTAATAGAATTGAAAATACAACTACAGGACAAAGAATATATTAGAACGAGTGTTTCACCTTAGGGAGCACTCGTTCTCTTTGTGAAGAAGAAATATGGTACTCTAAGACTATGTATCGACTATAGACAATTAAACAAAGTGACTATTAAAAACAAGTACCCCTTACCTAGGATAAACGATCTGTTCGATCAAGTAGGTGGGGAAAAGATCTTTTTGAAGTTGGACTTATGATCTGGATATCATCAAGTTAGGATAAAACATGAGGACATAAGCAAGAAAGACTTTCGAACAAGATATGGACATTACAAATATGTGGTCATACCTTTTGGACTCACTAACACCCCAACCAAATTCATGTGCTTAATGAAGAGTAATTTTAGTCAATACTTGGACAAATTCGTGCTGGTTTTTATTGACGATATACTGGTATATTCAAAAAAATAAGAAGAACACAAAGAACACTTAAGAATCGTCCTACAAACTTTGATAAACCACCAACTATACGCTAAGTTCGATAAGTGCAATTTTTATCAGAAGAAGATACAATACCTAGGACATGTAATTTTTGTACAGGGCATTGCAGTCGACCCTGAGAAAGTACGAGCCATTATAGAATGGTCGGTACTGAAGAATGTAGCAGACATCCAATCATTCATGGGAATCACTAGATATTATTGCAGATTTATAAAGGGGTTTTCCAAAATAGCCTACCCCATCACAACATTACAAAAGAAAGGGACCAAGTTTAACTGGTCACAGAAGTGCCAAGATAGTTTTTATAAGTTCAAGGAATTATTAACGACTACACCCATTTTAAAGGTAGCATACCCATTTAAAGAATTTATGGTCTGTTTCGACGCGATTAAAGAAGGACTAGGTGGTGTCCTAACTCAAGAAGGACATGTTATTTGTTATGAGTCCTAGAAGTTAAACGAACATGAGAGAAATTACGTCACTCATGATTTAGAATTGGAAGCAATAATACATGCCTTAAAAATGTGAAAACACTACATAATGGGTAGAAAGTTTCTACTATTCACAGTTAACAGCGATGTGAAGTACCTGTTTAACCAACCAGATCTTAATGCAAAGCAAGCAAGGTGGCTAGCCTTTTTGAGTGAATTCGACTTTGAGGTAAGACATATCAAAGGTAAGAAAAATAAGGTAGCATATTCTCTAAGCAGAAGAGTCCATGGGATATTTGAGATAAACATTAGCAGGGCATAAAACAATATGGAATAGAGAATAAGGATGATAGGTATTAACGACGAAAATTACACTCAGTTAGTGGCAGAATTACATGACACTACAACAAACTCAAACAAACCAGACCTAAGTATCGATAAAAACAGGTTACTATGATTTAAAAACAGACTTTACATACCTGATTCAATAGAGTTAAAGATAATAGTCCTTGATGAAGTGCATAAGAAACTGTATTCTGGTCATCCAGGATACCTGAAGACGATAACAACACTTAGGAAACTTTTCTATTGGCCTAATATGAAAGGAGAAACAACAGAATACTTGGCTAGGCGCTAGGATTGTCAGCAGGTAAAGGTCGAACACCAACATTCAGTTGGCCTGTTACAACCATTACCAGTACCAGAATGGAAATGGGAGACCATTTCGTTGGACTTTATTACAGGTTTGCCCAAAAATAAAAAATAGAACGACTCTATCATGGTTGTAATCGATAAACTCAGTAAGTTTGCACACTTTATCCCTGTGAAATCTACTTTTAAAGATATAAATATCGCTGAAATATTTATGAATTAGACTGCATGGTGTTGCTAAAACAGTGATCTCAGATAGAGACATAAAATTTACATCCATTTTTTGGAAAGAATTTTTTGCAGGGATATATACTAATTTGAATTTCAGCACAAGTTACCATCCACAAATGGATGGATAGACTGAACGAACAAATCAGATCATAGAATATATGCTCCGCATGTACGTAAGGACCAAACCGAGTAAGTGGGAAGACTACCTGCACTTGGTAGAGTTTGTATAAAACAATGGGTACCAAACTTTGGATAATTTGACCCCCTTTGAGGTACTATATGGCAGAAAGTGTATGACGCCAATTAGTTGGGATGATCTAGTTAACCGACCCATGGTTGGACTAGAAATGCTCCAAGAAATGGAAAGTATGGTAAGAAGGGTGCAACAGAACTTAAAAGAGGCACAAGATAAACATAAAAGCTATGTGGACCAGAAAAGAAGACACTTAGAATTTGAAGTGGGAGACCATGTTTACTTAAAAGTCAAATCCCGAAAGAGTTCACTAAAACGTGGGAGCTGTGCCAAGTTGGCACCCAGGTTTTGTGGGCCCTTCGAGATATTAGCTCGAATTGTACCTGTAGCTTACCAACTTACACTCCCAACTAATTTAAGAATTCATAATGTATTTAATGTTTCCTTGTTGAAAAAGTATGTCCATGACCCTACTCATATGATCGATTGGAACTTGGTGTAGGTGGAACCAAAATGTGAGTTTGAGGCGGAACCCCTGCGCATTTTGGACTGGAGAGAAATAACACTTTGGAACAGAATCATCGCTCAAGTAAAAGTGCAATGGAAACACTTTAGTCCTGAGGATGCCACTTGGGATTTGGAGAGAGATTTGTAGAAATCTCATCCAATCCTATTCCAAGAAATGAACGAGCACTGAGGACAGTGTTTTATTGAAGGGGGAAAGGATGTGACATCCCCAAAAATAAAGAATTTTCGAAATTCAAAATTTGTTAGAAAACTATTCTATTTTTAGTAAATTCAAATTTGGAAAATTTTTGTCATTTATGGAAAATCCAAATTTTGAATTTGATAAATTGTAATTAATTATTATGACTATTGGGTAGAGACATGATCTGCCCTAAATAACTATTTGACTATGACACTTGTATGTAAACATAATATTATTTTTATTTATTGCAGGAGGACAAATGGAACAACCATGTTAAATTTAGTTGACCATGACCTCATGAGTGGGGAACATGTTGGAAATACCTCCAGGCTGATTTTTACAAGTGGAAAATCAAGGATTTGGCCATTGGAAGCCCCTGAAAATCAGGGATTTAGAAAGATACGAAAATTCCCAAGGGAGGGAAAAAGACCTAGGCAAAAATATTTTATTGATAAATAGCATATGTGAGGAGGTAGGACGATGTCGAGTATGTGAGAAAGGAGACTACTTTTTTTTTCTTGCTATTACGAACACTATTGATTGAGTGTGAGGCAAGAGGAGTCTACGGAAGCTGAGAGATATGTCTGAGGAGAAGGTTCGGAGTTCGCCCTCATGGGTTCATGGTTAGTCTAGGGGGTGAATCGGGCAAGTAGTTTGGCTGCCCTATTCTACGGTTTGGAGGAACATGGTTGTTCCTTTTGTCTTCTAGTGATTCGCTTCAGATATGAAATCTTCCCTTCTGCGATTGAGTGTTTACTTCTAATTGTTGTAATACATTTGTTTGATTTACTGCATGTTTGCTGAGATGTTTTGAGTTGCATTTAAATTGAATTATTTATATCTCTGTGGAAGGAATTAGTTACAGAAGTAGTGTAATTATTAAAGTATGAATGGACATAATAGTCTGAGAAAAAACGGTTCGATTATATGAATATGTGCAGTACAGATTCCTACAGAACAATTTTATAAATTATTTATGAAAATCACTTTCTAGGGAGCCCTTATGATTGAATTAGAATCAGTAAGAAAACTAGGAATTTATTGATTTCCTCCTAGAATAATCAAATGGATTTTTGTGATTAAATTCTGAAGGTAACTTTTGTCTCTAATTGGATTTCCATTAAAATAGAGGTATTTATTGTACATCAAAATTTTTGGTGTCTACATCTAGTCATGAACAGATTGAAACTAGTCTAAATACATGAAGTAAGTATTTGCAACAAGCGCAAATTCAGATGTATAAATGAATTAGGGATGCTATATTCCACTTCGTATAGACCTTGATCCACTCTGAGTCAATAAAATTTCACGATAGATTGGTAACAAGTATATATCTAATTACTATTGGTAGGCATGATAAAGAAATATAGAAATGTAATGACTACATAGACAAACATGTGTATATAACTATATGCATGTATGTTTTAGTAAGAAGTTTCTCCTATGATCCGAATATGATAAATATTTGACAGACACATAGTCATAATGGGAATTAAATTGCGAAAGCATGGGAATGCTCTAGTTAAAGCAACCGTCGATACATGATCATTCAATTTTTAAAACTGAACAAAGAAGGCCAAACATAGCAGTAAATCCATTGTTAAAATTTGGAATCTCTTTTCTTTCTAGGACAGGGTAGACCAATGGTATAATACAAAGTAAAACCACACAAATAATAAGTATAGTGTTCGAATTTAAAAGACATAATTTATTTGACACAGATTAACTTTCGAACGAATTTGAATAGGCTGTCTTTTAATAATTAAAGAAAACAAAGTATATTACACAGTTGACCACACTCTTTACTTATTTAAATATTCAATACTTATACAGGAACTGGCGTTATTCCATTAATGGAAGGATGACCCAAGGGTTTACTCCAACAAGCACTACAGTAGACACAAAGCTATATACACTAGTTGAATCATGATTCCCTTAGCCGATGGTAGAACCTGTAGAGTTAGTCGAGGGGTGAAAGGTTCGTAACCTGAATACCTTTTGCGCAGGGGTAGTGATGGGTATCTGAGACTTGTGTGGATGGAGACCCTGCACATAAATCAAATCCAGTAAACTTTAGCCTTTTTTCAAGAAATAAGAATCCAGAAGAAGTAGATTGCAATAAGACTATAAGAGTTAAACCGAGGTTTCCCATCTCAAGAAGATACTTATCTTTTTCATGTATGGGTTTGAATCCTTGCCCCATCACCTACTATCTATCTAGATGTTTGTCCGAGGGAGGAGAACGTAGAACCATCTTTGATGGGTCCTTGCAACAGCAAGGCCCACCTTTAGTGACAATAACAAGTATTATGACGAAACCATTACTTTGAAATTAGTACTAACTTTTGTACAAGCAGAAATTGAAGTAATACTATAGATGTTTCACACAACATATCAAGATGATTAAAGGGTTAATTCTAAATCAGTTCTGAATAAAAAAATGTACAAATAAATATACAAAATCAACAGTAATAGCAGAGTCATCGCACTATGGTGTTCAAGGTATGAAGATAAATTATCGCCCCATCAAGATGACATAGCTTCGTGATACACATGGAAAGTTATGCTATAGGAGTCCCAGTTAAATTATTCAGGGTATCACGAAAACAAAATATGACAATGATAATAGAGGGACTAGCCGAGAGCCTGATAAATCTACAGGATAGTGACTCCATCCATTTCGGGGAAGTCAAAAGAAAATATGACATATTACCTATCAAACCGAAAGAGTTGACATCCTTTTGAACCTTATACAGAACCAATCTACCTTCGCAAGATTCTTTTAGGAAAATGATAATAAGAATAACGAAGAACAAGACGGTATGTATACTGCGACTTAGGCTTTTCGCTGTGAAACAAAGAGAAAAACCAAGGCGCATCACTTATTGGAGAAGAGGCATATGCTTCAAACAACCCTAACTCTGAAAGACTCTAGAAAATACTACAGAGGGATCCAAATGCCTAAACAGGAATGGATATCGACAATTCCAGGGAGGAAATCATTTTCCCAGGACAACAGGCGATCTTTCGAAAGTTTTGCAGAAAAATCGTCACAAGGTAGAGCACAACAGAAGAAAGGAAATCTCTACAGAAACTAATGAAAACAACAGAACACCTAACATTAATTCTGAAGGTTTACATCTTTGTGTTGTTTATCTATCTTGACAGTGTGTTTTAGAACACTTACTAGAGCTGAGGGTTTCGCTGGTAGTTACACCATGGGAAACCTTCTTCACTCACGACAATTTTCACCTCTGAAATTGGGGTATGTTGACCCTCTTCATGAAGAATCAAGAATGATAAAGCGGTAAAACTATTCTAATCCTAAGCGGCGCATTTTCACCTTGTAGTAAATGCAGGCAGTGTCGAGGATGAATTTCCATGTGAAAATGGCAGAGTGAATATGACACCTTGGGGTATGGAGCTAGTAACTACAAGGGAATTCATAGGAAGCCTTAAATGAAGTTACATAACTTTAAAATTTGGTGACAGTAATCCTTCTCGTACACTTAAAGAAGGATTTCGATGGGACACCCCCATAACTCGAATTAAACCATTCTTTTCCACCTAGTGTAAATCTGAGACGGTGGTTAGATCCTAGTTGTCAGCATCCCATTGGCCTTTGGAATCTCGTACTTTCATTCCATCAACCACCATTTCTAAAAAACTACAAATTAACCAAGACTTGTTAGTTAGGTTAGCTATTTGGTGTAAGAGAAAAATCTGACCCCCCCTGTCTGTTATGATTAAGAACTAATTACAGAATTCCTTCCATAACACCATAGGTGGATATGTGCATGAACTTGAAGGCTTAGATTATTTTATAAAAAAATGAGTTACATCATGTATGCGCAGCCTATATGTATACTTAAGGGAGTTATCTAGTAAACTTGGGGACCTTTCCTCATAACCTTCTATGCTTGTCACGAACAGGAAAACCTTATGGTGTCTAGGGAATTTAAGAGTTGTATCAAGGACTTTGTAATGGAACTTTAAAGTGAGGTATTGTTACAGAATTTCCTAACCAATCGACAACATAGTTGCATGACTAGAACCCCTTTTTCCACCAAGAAACTGTTTAACAATTTTTTTTTTTTTTTTGTAATTATGAGATTCATTACATTCCTCTTCATATTTTTTTCAAAAAATCCTCTAAGTCATTTAACCCATGAAAATTGGGGGGTTCTCTTATCTCTATACCAACCTATCTCACTACACGGTCTATTCTTGCACACCTTCTTGTTGAAACTTCATGTAATCGTTGTTGCAAATTCTCCAAACATGTGTATGAGTCATAAGCACATGATTTAATGCTTCTCTATATGATTACCCCATCTGCAGTTCGACTAACATAATCCTCTTCTCATGCAGTGGTTCTGTACAACTGGTTTATTTCCTCCATATCCAAACAAGTGGGTTCTACAAACCTTTCTCCTTCTTATGGATCCAATGGTGCAATGACTCTATATTCATTTGATTCAAAAGTAATTTTCCTTTTCTTCAGGTTGATTATGGCCTCGTTATCAAATTCCTAATCCAATACAAGCAATGTCAGGTAAGGTGTTGTACCATCTACTATTTCTTTTACTTCAAAATATGTCATAGTGCACACTCCATCCAAATCTATTGTCACACCTTTTAACTGTATAGGTGAATATCCTAGTGTGGGTTCTCCCATACACTTCCATGTCTTGTTAGGTAAAAAATTTACTTCAGAGCCTAAGTCTAGTATAATATCACCCATATTGAAATCCCCAATGTTGGCATTTAGTTTCAATTATCTTCTTGTCCTTATTGTTGTATGGAGATGATTGACTTTTTTCTATTCTAATTTTCCTTCCACCTTGGTGTTACATATTTCTAGCATATCTTGTAAAAACCTAACAGATGATGGGTCATTCAATAACTCAACACAAGATTGAAAAAAATTATTTATGGTACTTACTTTATCTAAATGTTTTCCTTCATTGGTATGGTCCATTGAGGAGGGCATTCCGTACATTGGCAAGTTTTGAGTGTGTTGCGTGGCTGATGTAGATGCAACATTTTTCTTGAGAAACTCCTATCTCGCCTCCTTGCATGTTTCCTTTTCTTTTCGTGCATCAAAATGATTCTGTCGTTCAATATTCTTCTTAACCGATTAGTGTTTCACTGGATCTTGTTTTATTGAGTTAGTTCCTATCTTGGCTTCTTCTCGAGTGATTATATTGATGTGTATCCCATCCTCCTTGGCTTCAACAGAAATCCACTAGACAGTCTGGTTGTTCTGGTTCCTTTTTATTGGATCTTCCCCAAGAGTGTCAGATAGTCTTTTGTGTCATGATCTGTTGCGTGACAGTACATACATGTCTCTAGTGGGAGTGGACACTCCCTTGCATAATGTCCTAGTTGTCAACAGTTGTGGCATACTACTGGTTGTTAGAGAACTGAGAGGGGCGGGGGGATGAATCATTTGTTACTATGCTTAAACAATTATGCCCATTTCAATCTCATTACAGAACACTCAATGATGATCACAATAATTCAGGGAAGTAAGCAATAGAGTATTCAACATCAATCACAGACATGAAGTATACAAAGACAGATATTCCTGAGGAAACCCATAAAGGAACAAAACCTCTTCTTGTTAATATGATAAGTAGTATTTATTTTATGTACATTATCATTCTTATGAGAACCAAATCTTTGTGAGGCTACCACCTCTATTTTAAAAGTTGCAACTTGCTGGGAGCACCAAATCCTTGGTTTCTCTATCACCCACTAGAAGCAAGCACCAACTCCCCGAGTGTTCCAGCACCAACTGGATCGAAGAACCAACTTCCAGTCACACAGGCACCAACCTGTATAACAAATAACAATGGTTCTCCCTTGCACCACCCTACCACCTTGGTTTTTCTATCTGCAACCAGATGGAAGCTACAACTCCCTATGTTCAAGAACCCACTTGAAACTTTGAGGACAACAGTTCTCCCCAGAACCAACCTACCACCCTAAGATATAAATCTTTGCTTTCTAAAATTTATTACACTGATACAATATTTATCAATGGCTTAACAGTCTCAACATTGTTTTGCTACACTACTCTGCTCTACCTGCATCAATGTCTTCCTCCTCGCATCTTCATGCACTTTTAGTTCTTTTGAATTTTATGCTCTGTGTGCCATGTCCATTCTATGCGCTATGCCTCCCCTCTACACTTTCACACATACATTTGTTCACCTTCTACATGCATGAATAACTATCCAATGCTCAGGAACAATGATTCAGTTAGTGTAACTATATTGTAACTGATCAAGAAACCACGAGATGAAACAACAACCCTTCGATCATATTCGGTTTGATCAACATCGTTGGATTATACATGTAGATGATTTTTGACTTTTAAATGCGTAACCTTCGATGTGGATCCTAGCAGCGCTAGCTCCTTCCTCAATCTTCCACTGATGTGACCTTGGGCGATGCTCTCATGTGAACACCTGATTGTGGGCGTGCCAAAAGGTGGTTTGAGGTCAATCCTATTTTCGCCCCACAACTCACTACAGAGCTCCACATATGCCTTTGGTGATACCGTGGTTTTGATCACGGTCCGTTCATGAAAAATTAAGACCCGAGCATGTTTTGACCCCACAATTGAGCACAACCGTTGATCTCCAATACCTTGGCGATGCCTCTCAATCAACGATTGTTATCTTCCTCCTTTCCTCCTTCCATGCGTGATTCTAGATATCCACAATTTGTTGACACATAAATCCCTTCCAAATCAATGGCTGCGACTTATTTCGTGATTCGGGCTTCGAGAGTTTTAACTCTCAAACCATGCTTTCCTTCATACGTCAATATTCTAGAGTGGAAAATCCACTGATGCATGTCCATTTTCTCGATCAATGATTGAGATCTGCTTCACTACTCCTGGCTTCAAAGATTTCAATTCTCAACCTTCACGCTCTCCCACAATGATTTTTGTCGAAGTTCATAGATTCATGCCACGTATCTTCCTCAAATCAATGAATCTAGTCTTATTCGGGACATTGACACTTTCTACCAAGACCATATCGATGACCCTTGGTACCCTTCTCAATCAATGGTCAAGATTCAATTCGGGGCTTTGACGCTTTCACTCTCTTCTTTCCTCAGGAGTATTTCGTACCTGGAGTTCACGATCTATTGACGTGTGTCCTCCTAAATATCGATGACTCTCAACTCCTTCAGACTCTTCAGGCTTCGGGGATTTCAATTCTCAACTTTTCTTCCTTCACTATATCCCAGAGTGTTTTTCCCCGAACTGCACAGATTTCTACCATGCATCCTTCTGGAAATTGATGACCTGGATCTTCTTCAACCCTTGGGTCTTTGGGATTCGAGACTTCGGGACTTTAGGCTAATCGCTGCTCCATTTTCCTCCAGAGTGATCACCTACTGAGTAATTCATAAGTGGTGGATACCACTTGTTGTCAATTAATACTTCCACTTACACTATCCTTCCACTATAATAGATCGACGGTCGAGAATGCTCCTAAAGTGATCTTTAGATCAAAAATTTCGTGTCCACTTTGGGACTTTGACATTTGAGACTTTAGGACTTTGGGAAAGTGCTGGTGGTAAAAATACCAAAGTAAGACTCTCAGAGTGATGTAGATTACTTACATCACTTGATGATGTGTCACAAGCCAAGTAGTTTCCACGTGTCACCCAGATTCATTATTTGCACGTACCTGAAATGCTGATTCAACTTGACAGTTGTCATTGTCTAATTGTGCCATGTGTCTTTGCTGACATGGTCTTATGAAGTGGTCTGCCACATGTCCTAGTAGACGTGGTATGTTGACGTGGTTCTCCCTGATCTAACGGTAATCGCATTTTCTCCAAATCCAATGGTCCTTATTCATTTTTGATTTTGGGCTTTGGGTATTTCAACTTTCAAGTTGCCAATTTTCTCGAAGTGAGATTCCCCGAACAGTAACCTCCTCGAAAATTTTGACATGAACCAAATGTTGTTTGTCAATCATGTTCTTATATCGATGGCTCGATATATCTTCAGTGCTACTCTTCAAGCTTATCCTGTCCTTCCACTTAGAATGATCCAATGGTTGTCAGGCATTCAGTTGAAGGTCCTTTGGATTGGTGATCCAACGGCCACTATAGCTCTTCCTCTTGATATTTCTTTCCTTCTTATCCACCTTCTATTCTTTCCATCGATGACAAGCACACTCTTCCTTTAAACATGCCAACACTAGTCCTCTGCCTCCTCCAAATATTCCTCTACCTCGTCCTTCACCTCTATATCCACCTTGATCTCCTCATTGCACGTTATACTAAGGTACCTGGTTATACTGCATGGGGTTATACTATTACTATGTGTTATTGTATGGTAGTGGTACTTGGTTGAACTGAGGTTTAGCTTGTCCTATCATCGTTTCTTCTTGCACCCTATAAGTATCTAAAGTTATTTCCCTCATAAATTCCATTGTCTTACAATCCTGATCATCATGACCCACTGACCTGCAAAACTTGCAATATGAAATTTTTGGTACTTTCTTATACTTCTGCATCATTGAGAAGTGATATGGATCATGTACACGTGTCTTAAAAATATCACAACATGGTCCTCCTTTTGGAAATATGTTTGGCACCCCTATTTCCATATACTGCATGAAAGTTGGACATTCATTCTTATGGTGTCCTTTTGTCTTGCATGGGGTACACCAAACAAATTTTCTTTTCTCCTTACCTTTATTCTAGTTAAGTTGAAATGTTAGATTCTTCAAATCCTCCTTGAAATTCTCTATTGCTGGATCTGTCTATTGATATTGGTTCTCTTTCCGTTGTAAGGCTTCCTATAGATCCTCTGCCTGATTTTGGAAATTCTTCTATCTTAATTGGTATTTCAAATGTGGTAACAACGAGTTCACAAATAGATACCTATTGTTCATGTTAGTCATTGCATATTTCAACTTACCTTTTAGACACTTAAACCTATGATCAATATCCCAAATATATTCACCTGGTTCTTTACCAATTTCAATCATTTCATTCATAAATTGGTCTTCTAAGCGAGGATTTTGAAATCCATTTATTAGTAGTTTTTTTCACATCTGCAATAGTCTTTGTTACTCCCGGTGGATTGTTTACATTTAGTCTCATGTACCGGTCCAATGCATGGTCTCTTAGTGTGATAACTAACTGCGTGAGTTTTGTATCCTCTTCTGTTATCTTCTTTTCTTCCCAGATCTTCTCACATATGAATAAGTGCTTTTTAGGGTGCCCTGATGCCTCTCCCCAAAATTCTAGTAACCTGATCATGGGACTTCCATTTTGAACTGTTTCGGACTACTACCTCTATGTGGTGTAGATAATTGACTATTACTTCCTGAACTGGCTCCTCTAGTTGATTCTCCTTGATTGGATGCATGTCTTGTTTTATTTATCCTACTAAAATTCAGTTGTCTAAATGTTGGTGTTCTTTCTGGTGTGTTAGTCGCACATGGGGTTGTAGGTTCGACACTGACGATGATATGGATTGGATTTCTTCCTTCCGTTCCTTCCCTTGGAACTCTTATTTTCCTTTCATATGTTGCATGCAAGATTTCATTAATCTGATCCACAACCCAAATATCCTCTAACTCTTCTTCATCACTTGCCAAGCCCTCTCTATCAACTATGGCTCTCTTCTTAATTAATCTTATATTGGTAGGGTACTCCATTGCACGTCTTTCCAGATTTTTCCATTATCTTCTTTATATGGTATTCCTCCATCATGATTAGATGCATGGCCTCCTTCTTTCTCTTATCCATCTCTTCCTCCATTTCTCATCCTCTTGTCAGTGCTTCCCCCCTTCTCCTATGCACGCAGGGAAGTTTAGTTGTTTGATTCCATAGTAATCACACCATTTTCATACAATAAAATATTGATTGAGGTATACAACAATATTATGTACCTACCTCTGGGTCCCTTCAGAAAATCTTTCTCTGCAGTGGTGTAAGAATTCATGATATCTACTGCAAATTCGATGATAAACTTTGCAACAATATTGTCTAACTAGAAATCTACTGCGCACGTAAATTTGTTGTTAACTTGTTGTAACTATGCGATCTCCATAGGATTCCACTACATCTGTCTAATTCTATTTGTAGGGTGGTTATATTTTAACCTTAATAATCACTCCTACAAAAAATGCAGGAAATCACAAAAAATATCTCATGCATGTCGTTAAACATGTATTTGTTGAGATATTTACGCAATGTTAGTTTAGGGGTTCTCTTGTCCTTTTGCACAAACTTGAGTTCCTTCATTTTCAACCATCTTTCGATCTCCTCTTTTGTTGGGTTCCATGGCCTGGACTTTCCCTTTTATACCTTCATCCTTCGTGTGTTTCTTCCACAAATCCCATCCACTCAATTCTATGCAGTTCCACTCGACGACAAAACCATTTGTTGGTTATATCTTTGACTTCTTTCTTCTTCTAGGGTTGACCCAGATTCATATCTGAAAAGGTTTCTAACAAAACCCTCTAATACTATCGACCCTCCTGGTAAACCAAAAGTCAATGTTGTGCACAGGGTGCACAACGCAGTCTCACCCAAGATATCTCTATGGGTGACTGCAATACTTAGGTGTTTGCAGCCTAGGATTGAGTGGGGATTTGGGAGTGTATTCTATCTTTCTTTATGAATTAAACTTGTTACTGATTCAGGTATTCCTAAGATTCATTCATCTTTATCCTCATGCATGCATACAAATATATCTAGTTAATCATTAATTCATAAGATATCCATTAACAAAAAGTAAATAATTCAATAAACATCACACAAAACACAGGTTTTACCATGGTTCACCCCCTCTCGGGGCTATGTTCACAAAGATTTGGCTTCTCTTCTCTTTTATTTAGTCTGCTAAAAAATCTGGTGCTACACGCATTACATATTCAATCATACAATCATGATGAGGTTAAATAACCTATGTGAGGAAGAATAGATCACACTAGGCTCTTCATCCTATGATACAACCTTCCAAATCTAGATTATTAGACTCTTTTACACCTTAAAAACTTTCAACAACAATTATCAACAATATTTTGCCACTTAACCAACCTCTAACCTATACCTCCTAGGTTCTTATTTATACTATTTTACAGGCTTATATCCGTTACAATCCTTATCAAAACCCTAACCCTATCATGGTTAGGCTTTCTTTCCTGCTTGCCACATGACTTTTCCTCTTGCATGTTGCTTTTCCTTCTTTTTCTACATGTTGCTTTCTTGCCAATTGTTACCCATGCTCCAAAATTAGGTCTTTCCTTCCAAAAATAGGTCTTTCCTCAAAACAATCCTGTGCCCAACAGGTTATGATGATTAGTTTTGATTTGGAAATGATGCCCAAGCAGGGATGTCAATGATCCACAGTGTGCAAAATGGCCAACATTGTTTTTCCTTCTTGCACAAGAACTTCTCCTTTTCCTTTTCCTAAGGCATCACATCACAAAACAAAATTATTATTGAATTCAGATAGAGAAAGTACTAGGGTTGTACACACAGCATCTTTCAATTCCTTTTCTTAAGTAAGGAAGTGAGATGAGCTACTATTTTTCCATAGTTCTGCATGAAATTTCTATAGTACCCTATTATACCAAGGAAACTTTGTAAAATTTTAAGAGTTACATATAGGGCCAATCCTTCATTGCTTCAATTTTTTTTGGGTCTGCTCTTACACCATCCTTACTAACAATATAACCAAAATATTTAAATTCATAAATTCCAAAGGAACATTTGGACCTCTTGAGAAATAGTTGATGATAATAAAGGAGATGTAAAATCCGGTCTACATGGGTAACATGGGATTACCAAGGTTTTTTGTAGATGAGGATGTCATAAAAAAAGACTAGGAAAAAATCAGATAGAAAGGGTTTAATATATGATTCATGAGACTCTAGAAGGTGGAGGGTGCACAACAAAGACCAAAAGGAATAACCAAGAACTCATAATGGCCTTCATGAGTGAAAAAGAGAAATTTTGGGAATATCAACCTATTTCATATGGATTTGGTGATAGCCTGAACTTTGATCAATAAATGTTGATAAAAAAAGGTTGCAGTGCACTTGGGGTCTTCACTGTTTCTTCATTATGTTGTTGGAAAACATCACATTCAACCACAAAGGTGAAGATGTCCTTTTTCATGCCGTCCAAAAAGAAGGAATGTTTAATCTGTTCATATGTTTTATGAAATCCAAAATGACCTACAATTGGGCATGAATGGATTTCATATGACAAAGTGTCTTTAAAATTAAATCATTTGATCAAATACATACATGTGTTATAGTGGAGTTCATCCTTATGCCAAGTGTATCAAATAGATACATTAGAATCATGTTGAAGTTGCTGGCTCAAGATAGAAATATTGAGATCAATGAGCCATTCATTGTGGACTTCATCCACCCAATCAACTACAATGAATGAGAGTGAAAAGAGGGACCCTTCCTATTCATATTTTCTAGAAAGAGAATCAATGACCACATTTTCCTCACCCTTATTGTAAATGGTGTCATAATCATAACATAGCCTTTTAGTAACCAATGTATTTTGTTTTGATGATGAAATATTTTTCTTTATAAATTATTTGCGGCTAGAATGATCAATGTTGATTTGGAAACGATGCCCAAGCAAGGATGTCAAATATGCATAGTGTCTAAAATGGCCAACATTTATTTTTCATAGGTGGACTTGCCCAAGTGTCTTTCACAAAGTTGTTTACAGGTATAGGCCAAGGGTTTGCATTCTTGCACAAGAAATACTCCTTTTCATTTTCCTAAGGAATCACATCAAAAAACAAAAGTATTATTTAATTCGGGAAGAGAAAGTACTAGGGTGGTACACATAACATATTTCAATTCCTAGAAGTCTTGATTTGCAACTACATTCCACTTGAAACCATTTTCCTTACGCAAGGAAGTGAGAGGAGCTACTGTTTTTCCATATTTTGAATGAAACTAATAT
>JASDQU010242171.1:56798-76273 GCA_032191745.1 Picea mariana
ATTTTATTGAAAGGTCTTATTAATATTGACCTTTATTACGTCCGAATACATTAATCTACCTATGTGCGGGTTAGGACCTTAACAAGCATGGATTAAGCTTGGGAAGGATACCAAGGAATGTTAGTGATGTCTAAGATATGATAAGGAGGTCTATAGGCTAGGTTAACATAGTGTAGGTTAGACTAGGGAAAGTGAGTCTATGTTAGGCCAAGTGTGTCAAGGGTAGGTTATAGAAGTATAGACTTAGTAAGCTGGTTTAGGTTAGGCTAGAAAAACTCAAGGTAAGTTAGGTTAGTGATGTTTAGGGAAGGTTATGGAATTTTAGGCTTCGTAGAATAGGATGGGTTAAGGTGGATTAACGTAGTTTAGTTTGGGCTTAGATAGGTTAGGTTTATGTATTCTTGTAAGGATAGGTTATGATGGGGTAGGTTAAGGTGGTTTAGGCTATATGGGATTGGTTAAGATAGACTAGGCTAGGCTAGGATTAGTTAGGTTAGGGTATATTAGGGTAAGATAAGTTAGGGTAGGGTTGGTTAGGTAGAGAAGGTTAATCCAACTTATGTTGGTAATTTCTAGGTTAGGTTATGGAAGTCCATATAGTAGGTTAATGTAGGTTAACCTATATTAGGTTAATTCATAATGAATATTAGGCATCCATATCCTAACTTAGACTACTACCCTTTCCTATCATAGCCTACCTAACTTAATCTAGCCTACATTGAAATGGTCAACCATACACACGTACATGCATATCTATGTCAAGGAACACATACACAATGAAAATAATTACACATCAACTTCTATACAATGCATATTTTTTTCTTTAAGTATAAATAGGGCATTAAATTTTGAAATTACTTGAAGTTATAAAATCATATATTAATTCCTATACTATATATAAATATAAGGGCATGCATCAACCTCTAGGGTCCCATCCCCATAATATTAATAATCTTCGCATAGTCGACCATTGTAAAAAGGTTTGCATGTGATAATGGGATAGAGAATGAAAGGAGTTTCATTGTGTTATTTATTATATTTCATTGCGTATGTGTATTTAGGAGTTTTATATGTAAAGAAAATATTATATAACTAAATATTATATAACTAATAGTTGTACATGATTTCATAAAACAAAATGGTCTAAGGGTATATGTTTAAGTAGGGACAAAGCACACAAATCAAAGTCTCCCAAAAAAATCACTCAAAATAACTAGGGAAAGATGAATTTATTCTTTATTAAACTTTGAAGGGAAATCATTGGGATTTTATAAAAATTCAAAATCAAAATTCAATTTCAAGAGAGGTCTCAATCTCTATATGTTAGTGTAATCACTCACTTTTTATATAATCAAAATATTCTTCTTTCTATTTTTAACTGAATTTTAGAATGTCACTTTATCATCTATGATATGAACTATGTATATCACTGTTTTAGAACATCAACAGTGACACCTCTAGTATCCAAATGTTGATAATTCCTTATTATGGTATCCAACCCATTTTTCTTACATATTCTCCAACAAACTTATTATTTCTAAACTCCCCACCATGTTGACTAATGCAGGAGCATCGACAACAACAAGCGAGCGTGGTACAAAATGCCAATGCATTTTGGCACATGATGAATTGTTTGAAATGTTTTGAAGTTTGATACGCCAAACATAAATAAAACAATTAAGAAAGGGCATACTTGTAGATTGTAATCAGACCTTGAGCATCCCACTCTCGTCTGAAGGACTAAGAGGCATTTATGCTTGTAAATGTAAGTAGGTAGTTTTAAATTCCTAGATTAGACAGTTTTAGGAGCGAGAGGGAAAATGGATATAGACACCCTCACTTGTATCATAGTAGCATTAGCAGCATAATCAATCAAGAGAGAATAGAGAAGAAGAAGCAAAAAGTTGTATAGAAGAACCCATGTACAGAAGTTCTGAGATTAATATATGAAGCTTGATTTAGACTCATGGTGTTCAAATACTTTTTGTATATGCATGATTGAATGTTATGCTCATGATTGTTTTACTCTTTCTGATATACATTTGCTTTTATACCATGTATGTATCATTTTGTGTTAAGCATTCGAAGTCTGAGAGAGTAAAGAATACCCTGTTCACTTTGTAAGAGTCACCAAGGAGGCATTGGATGGTCAGAATTCTCCATGGAGAATTCACGAAGTCCCTAAAGCCGTCGAATCATGCAGAGGAGCAGGGGAGTTACGGTTTAAAACCTTTACATCAAGATTCACAAGGTTGCAAAAGGCGAAGTCATGAAACTGCGAAAGAATCTGAGCCGTCCATTAGAAGGAGGACATGTGTCGTGAGATCACCCATATCGGGGATTCGGACATTGGAGGTCAAAAAGGGAAGTCCTTCAACTTCTCGAGTGGTGAAGTCATGAGAGAATCGCAGCCGTCCATCGGAGGAGGACAGGTTGTAGAGATCAAGGGATATCATGAACTTGGAGGTTCACAAGGTGAGAACCCAAATATTGGGTGCTCCAAGTCGCAAGTGGAGAAATCACGAGGAGCTAGGACAAATGTAGGATTTGAGTCAACATGGGTTGTTGAATCACTCACGTAAATCTCATTTTGGGTTTTCGTGGGTTGAAGAGTTGAAAGCTTAGCATCGGGACTCACGAAGTCATGATGTCCGAAACTCCAAAAATGTTGGAAGTTCTGTTGTGGGACCCGCGTTGACGACATGTCAGAATTTTGGCATTTCAGCATATCAGCGGGTAGGAAGTCGAGACTTTTGTCTTAAAAGTCCCAAAGTCACGAGTTGCGATATGGAGTAGCGAGGAGTTCAGGATCTCGACACTTCGGGTGTCGGGATACAAAGGAGGTAGCGCTTCAGGAAGCGAAGTCACAAAGTGTCGAAGTTGGGCATAAGAGACACATGGCAGAACCACACGGTGGGCCCAAGAAATAAACAGGCGGACACACGTCACCTATTGGAAGGAGTCAACACTCCGCTGACTTCTCACGTCTCGGGGATTCATGAGATGAGAGCACAAGAGTTTGACATTGAAACTCATGAAGTGGCGAGTTGTGAGCAGTACAAAAGGGAGGTCAACCTTCATTGACTTTTAAGTCTCGGAGGATCGCTCAAGGAAGGAACGAGAGTTCAACCTTTGAACTCATGAAGCGGTGAGTAGTGAGAGGAGCTAGTGTTAAGCTTAACCGGTGTACACCCACGAAGGGCATTGACAGAGGAAGAGCCATACCCGTATCAACATTTCGAGTATCGCGAGATTTGAAAGGAAGAGTCGGGAGCCTTGACTCATGAACTTGTGAGTTGCGAGTTGTGAAAAGAGCCTTTGGAATTGGGCCTTGGTCATACAACTGTGGTGGCACGAAAAGGCGGAGCTCGCGCCTAGTGTCGTTTTCACAGGGGAGCTTTTAAAAGGACATGTGGATCGATTGAATTGAGATTCCAGCAAGGAATCAAAAGAGTCAATTCGGCTCAAAGGGGATAAAGAACGATCCTGTGAGCGGATCTCAGTCCGAGGGTCGATAGGTCTGCGTCAGTTGGTATTAGAGCTTAACTTTGTTTGTATACTTTAGACAGGAAAAGCGAGAAAAGAAATATTCACCATGCTTCCGAGAAGAAGAGATAGACAAACACCCAATCCACCAAAGGAAAGGGAAATACCAAGAGGAAGGGGTAGGTAGGTGCCAAATCCAGCCATGGAAAGAGAGATGCGTGACATACGGACCAAACTCGTGGACATGGAGACAACACAGAGGTGCACAGTCGGTGTTGCGGATCTCAATGAATCTGAAAGTGAAGATGAAGCTGGACATGAAGGAGAGGAAGTTACAGCAGAAGATGCAGCTAATGAACGTCTGATTAGGGTTGTTGCAAGAATGGGTGCTAGGGCAAAAATGGATATTCCAGTATATGAGGGAAATCTAGATGCTGAAGATCTTCTAGAATGGATTAGAGCTCTGGACACGTATTTTGACTATGAAGATGTCGAGGAAGACAGGAAAGTCAAACATGTTGTCACAAGACTTAAAGGACATGCAGCATTGTGGTGGGATGAGCTACAAGCTGACAGACGCTACAAAGGCAAGAAGAAAATCAAGAGTTGGGATAGGATGATCACAAAGATGAAAGTGAAATTTATTCCCATGGATTACCAAATTACTCTGTTTCGAAGGATGCAGAATTTGAGACAGAAACTGATGTCAGTAAAGGAATATACTGAAGAATTCTATAAGATGAACATCAGATCAAGTCATCGGGAAAGCAATGCTGAAAAGGTTGCAAGATATATGAATGGTCTGAGATACAACATTCAGGATGAGATGAGCATGATGACCATCCAAAAGGTGGAAGATGCTTATCAGAAGGCTCTAAAGGATGAAGAGAAGCTGAGTTGAAAACAAGGTCAAAGAGGACGAGGCAGAAGTCAGTCCAGAGGCAAATCAATTGCCCAGGATAGAAATCAGAAACCCAAGGAAGAGTGGAAGAAACCTCAGACTCAAATTGAGAGAGGTTGGAGTTCACAGAGAGGAAAGCATACCTAACAGAGAGGTCAGTATGCTGATGGAAACATTTTTCCTCATACTAGAGGTAGAGGAAGAGGAAGAGGTGGAGTGGTGAAATGATTCACATGTGGAAAGGTCGGACATAAATCTTATGAGTGTCCAGAAAGAAAGAAAGAAAGTGGTGAAACTCACATTGTCGAAGCACAAAGGCGGAATGTTGAGGCAGAATATGTTGAAGGCGAAAGATCGCTGATGATGCAAAAAGTTCTCTTAACACTAGAGAAGGAGGTGGAGAGTTCGGTCCAAGGGCATGCAAAGTCATCGTGGACAGTGGTAGCACAGATAATCTCGTTTCTACAGAGATGGTAGAAAAGCTGGAGTTGGAGACTATTGAACATCCGAGTCCATACAGAGTTTTGTGGCTACAAAAAGGACATCAGGTAAATGTCACTAAACAATGTTTAGTTGAATTTAAAATAGGAGGGTATAAAGATGAAATACTCTATGATGTTATTCCCATGGATGTTTGTCATGTATTGCTGGGTAGACCATGGCAATATGAAAGGAATGTGATTCATGATGGGAGGAAGAACACATACACCCTAGAGAAGAATGGGAGAACTCACATGTTTCTACCAATCAAAGATAAAGAGGTGAAACCTAAAGTAAGCAACACTGTACTTCTCATGAGTGGGAAGGAAATTCTTATAGAGGTTAAGAAGAAGGAGGAACCACAATTCATTGTGGTTAGGAAGCCTAAAATTGTTTTAACTAGTACAAGGTTAGATGATTTACCAGAAGAGGTTCAGAAATTATTGGAAGAGTTTGCTGACATAGTAGTGGACGAACTACCTCGTTCGTTGCCACCGATCACAAGTGTGAGTCATCGTATTGATCTCATACCTGGAGCTAGTTTACCAAACAAAGCAGCAGGAGAATGAAGAAGTCAAAAGATAGGTCCAGGACTTAATGGACAAAGGGTTGGTTAGAGAAAACTTGAGTCCATGTGTTGTTCCAACAGTTCTCAGTCCGAAGAAAGATGGAGGCTAGAGGATGTGTACTGACTCAAGAAAAACTAACAAGATTACCATTAGGTATAGATTTCCATTGCCAAGGATGGATGATTTGATGGATTGCTGGAGTGGGGCCAAATTTTTTTCAAAGATTGATTTGAAAAGTGGATATCATCAAATTCATATGAGAGAAGGTGATGAATGGAAGACAACCTTCAAGACTAATGAAGGGTTGTACGAATGGCTTGTTATGTCGTTTGGTCTAACAAACGCGTCAAGCACTTTCATGAGATTGATGAATGAAGTCCTGAGGGATTTCATCGAAAAATTTGTCATAGTATATCTTGATGACATACTGATTTTTGGTAAAACAGAGGCAGAGCATCTGAAACATTTGGCTACGGTGATGTGGAGGCTACCACAAGAGAAGTTGTTGATAAACATGAAGAAATCCTCATTCATGAAGACATAGCTCATTTATTTGGGTTTTGTTATTTCTGGAGATAAGTTGAGGATGGATCCAGATAATGTGGAGGTAACTAAGAATTGGCTATCGCCAAAGAGTATATTTGAGGTAAGAAGTTTTCATGGATTGGCTAGTTTCTACAGAAAGTTCATTAGGAATTTCAGTGGAATTAGTGCATTGATGATGGACACAATGAAGAAGAGACACAAATATTTTCACTGGATAGAAGAGGCGGAGAAAATCTTCAATTTGTTAAAAAGGAAAATCATGGAACAACCAATTTTGGTGTTGCCGGATTTCAAAAAGACATTTCAAGTAAAGTGTGATGCAAGTGGATTTGCAATAGGGGTAGTCTTGAGCCAAGAAGACATACCGATAACATACTTCAGTGAGAAGTTGAATGAAGTGAAAGTGAAATAATCCACGTATGACAAGGAGTTCTATGCTATTATCCAGGCATTGAAGAAATGGAGGCATTACTTAATCCCTAAGGAGTTTGTCTTATACAGTGACAATCATGCTTTGCAATTTGTGACTCAACAGGAGAAGTTGAACCAGAAGCATGCAAAATGGGTTGAATACATGCAAAACTTTACTTTTGTAACTAAGCATATTTCTGGAACTGCTAACAAAGTTGTTGATGCTTTGAGAAGGAAATGTTTGTTATTGCAGGAGTTCAGAGTCAAAACTTTGGGTTTTGATGATCTCAGGAACATGTACAGAGATGATCCAGATTTTAAAGAGGCGTATGAAGCAGCTGAGAATCCAATTCTCAGGGACAGGAGTCAATGGATAGAATACATGATCCAGGAGGGATTACTGTTTAAGGGTAATCAACTTTGTATTCCAAAATGCTCCATGAGGGAGAATTTGCTGAAGGAGAAACATAGTGGAGGATTGGTCGGACATTTTGGTCATGAAAAGACATTCTCAAAGTCAAATGAGTCATATTTTTGGCCAGGAATGAGACCAGACGTCAAAAGAATCGTGGACAGATGTAGAATTTGTCAACATTCAAAAGGAAAAAGGCAGAATGCAGGCTTTTATCAACCGTTACCCATACCAGAGAGGCCATGGGATGCAGTAAGCATGGACTTCATATTGGGGCTGCCAAGAACACAAAGAAGGTTCGACTCTATCTTTGTAGTGGTAGATAGATTTTCTAAGATGGCACATTTTATACCATGTCAAAAAACCAGTGACGTAACTCACATTGCGAATCTGTTTTTCAAAGAAGTCATTCAACTTCATGGCTTACCAAGGATCATAGTTTTGGATCGAGACACCAAGTTCATGGGACACTTATGGAGAACCTTATGGAAAAAGTTGGGAACAACGTTGTCATTCAGTTCATCTTATCATCCAAAGATGGATGGGTAGACAGAAGCTATGAATAGGATCTTGGTAGACTTAGTGAGGAGTTTGGTGACAGAACACCATAGTCAGTGGGACAATATTCCGCCACAGGTGAAATTTGCTTACAATGATTCACTTAATAGGAGCATAGGGCAAATTTCATTCCAAATTGTTTATGGGACACAACCAAGAGGAGTATCTGAACTGAGGGATTTAGAACGGGATGAAATAAGAAGTGCTAGTGCAGAAGATTTTGCTTAAGCAATGAAGGAAATTCACAGCCAGGTGAAGGAGTGATTGCAAAACTCGAGCCAAGAGTATAAGCATAGAACATATCAACACAGGAGACAACTTCAATTTGAGGTTGGTGATTTGATTCTGGCACATCTGAGAAAGGAAAGATTCCCAAAGGGGACATATAAAAAACTAAAGATGAAGAAGATCAGACCATGTAGGGTCTTGAAGAAATTTGGGGCAAATGCTTATGAGATTGAATTACCCGATGGGATCAAAATTTCTTCGATATTCAATGTCTCAGATTTGTACCCATACAAAACTGAGGAAATAGGAATAGGTGATGAACAACCATAGGTTTAGTGGAAAAAACAGATGCCAGTTGCAGAGAAACCACAAATGGAAAGCATACTGGACAAAAGAGTTAGCAAGAGGACTAGAAGAAGGGAATATTTTGAATACTTGGTCAAGTGGAAGGGACATCCAGTTGAAGATGCCAGCTGGGAAAATGAAGTAGATATCCAGAAGCATGGACAGACCATGTGAGAGCTCATGGACAGGAGCCCATGAAAATTTTCAAGCGAGGGAGTATGATGCAGGAGCATCGACAAGAACAAGTGAGCGTGGGACAAAACGCCAACGCATTTTGGCACATGATGAATTGTTTGAAATGTTTTGAAGTTTGATACGCAAAACATAAATAAAACAATTAAGAAAGGGTGTACTTGTAGATTGTTATCAGACCTTGAGCATCCTACTCTCGTCTGAAGGACTAAGAGGCATTTATGCTAGTAAATGTAAGTAGGTAGTTTTAAATTCCTAGATTAGATAGTTTTAGGAGCCGGAGGGAAAATGGATATAGACACCCTCACTTGTATCATAGTAACATTAGAAGAATAATCAATCAGGAGAGCATAGAGAAGAAGAAGTAGAAATCTGTGTAGAAGAACCCATGTACAGAATTTCTGAGATTAATATATGAAGCTTGATTCAGACTCATGGTGTTCAAATACTTTTTGTATATGCATGATTGAATGTTATGCTCATGATTGTTTTACTCTTTCTAATATAAATTTTCTTTTATGCCATGTATGTATGATTTCATGTTAAGCATTCGAAGTCTAAGAGAGTAAAGAATGAGTTTCAATTGTTTCTCTGTCTGAGCAATAGTTTTCCTGCAAGGAGTGCAGTGAAATTGTCCGCAAGGTGTGCATTGACAGAAGTCAGAGTTTGTCTCTGCAAGTTCAGGAGGGATAACATTGTTCTCATTCTCACAAAAGTGAAAGTTAAGCACAGGAGACATGCAAGGTGTGCGCAGGCTGAGTAGATTCTCAGAGTTTGTAACCTGAGGAAAGAATTGAAGGACTGTTGTTGCAAAAAGAGTGCACAGAGTCTAAGAATTCAAATACTTGGAGTGTATTTAAAGAAGTGCCGCAAGGAGTGCAAACAGGAATTTTCCGCAAAGGAATTAAGGATTTTTCAATCAAGCTCAAGAGGGATAGGATCTTCGAAGCTATTGAAGAAAAGCTCAGGAGGTTTAGTACCTTAAAGCGTTCAAAGGGGAGGCGTTGCAAAGTTACTTGCAAGCAGATAAGTTCCAGTGAAGGAATACTGTGTTCGCTTCGCAAGAGTCATCAAGGAGGCATTGGACGGTCAGAATTCTCCGTGGAGAATTTGCGAAGTCCCGAAAGTCGTCAGATCATGCAGAGGAGTAGGGTAGTTACGGTTTAAAACCTTTACATCAAGATTCGCGAGGTTGCGAAAGACGAAGTTGTGAAACCGCAAAATAATTTGAGTCATCCGTTAGAAGGAGCACACGTGTCGCGAGATCACCCATATCGGGGATTCGGACATTGGAGGTCAGAAAGTGAAGTCCTTCAACTTCGCGAGTGGTGAAGTCATGAGAGCATCACAACCATCCATCGAAGGAGGATAGGTGGCAGAGATCAAGGGATCTCATGAACTCAGAGGTTAACAATGTGAGAGCCCAAAGATTCAGTGCTCCAAGTCATGAGTGGAAAAATCACGAGGAGCTAGGACAGTCGTAGGATCTGAGCCAACATGGGACATTGGATCACTCACGTAAATCTCATTTTGGGTTTTCATGGGTTGAAGAGCCGAAAGCTTAGCATCAGGACTCGCTAGGTCGCGAAGTCTGAAACTCCAAAAAGGTGAGAAGTTTCGTTGTGGGACCTGCATTGACGACATGTCGTAATTTCAGCATTTCAGCATATCGGTGGGTAGGAAGTCGAGACTTTTGTCTTGAAAGTCCCAAATTCATGAGTTGTGATACAGAGTAGTGAGGAGTTCAGGATCTCAGCACTTCAGGTGTCTGGATACAAAGGAGGTAGCGCTTCGGGAAGAGAAGTCGGGAAGTGCTGAAGTTGGGCATAAGAGACACATGGAAGAACCACACGGTGGGCCTGGGAAATAGATAGGAAGACACACGTCACCTATTGGAAGGAATCAACACTCCGCTTACTTCTCACGTCTCGGGGATTTGCGAGATAAGAGCACAAGAGTTCGACATTAAAACTCGCGAGGTGGCGAGTTGTTAGAAGTACGAAATTGAGGTCAACCTTCACTGACTTTTAAGTCTCGGAGGATCACACAAGGAAGGAATGAGAGTTCAACCTTTGAACTCACAAAGCGGTGTGTAGCTAGAGGAGCTACCATTAAGCTTAGCCGGTGGTCACGCACAGAGGGCTCTGACAAAGGAAGAGCCATACCCGTATTGAAATTTCGGGTATCGCGAGATTTGAAAGGAAGAGTCGGGAGCCTCGACTCATGAACTCACGAGTTGCGAGTTGCGACAAGCACCTTTGGAATTAGTCCTTGGTCATAGTGTTGTGGTCGCACGAAAAGGCAGAGGTCGCGCCTAGTGTTGTTTGCACAGGGGAGCTTCCAAAAGGACCTGTGGATCGATTGAATTGAGATTCCAGCAAGGAATCGAAAGAGCCGATTCGGCTCAAAAGGGATAAGGAACGATCCTGTGAGCGAATCTCGGTCCTAGGGCCGATAGGTCTACGTCATTGATGTAGAAAATTTTGTTGTAATATCAAAAGGCCTCGTCTTCACATTCTCCTCGAGATATGATGATATTTGTTTGTAATTGGTTGTTATGTACCTTGATATGTGTTGAAATTTACACTTGTCCCATAGAAATAGTCCTTGATTCCTTATTCATAATTTTTGGGCGGAGTACACACTATAGTATAATCCTTAATATTCTCTTTATTTTCCATTTTCCAATTCCTACATGGTCGTGGGTCCACTATGAGTTCTTTATCTATCTTTCCCCACCCTCATATCATGTGTTAGTGACATAGATGCAAATGGGTAATGGGTGAATGAAGTTAATCCTTTATCCTATTGCATCTATCTCCACCCTTCAAGGTTTTTTCCTTCATTTAGTCACATCCTAAAATGGCTTCACCCTTATCATTCCTCCTCCTTCTCCTTCTTACTTACCATATGTTCCACCACACAAACCTCTTTTTCACCATACACTCTTTCATGTTGGGGAAATGTGAAGGGAAAATGTGAAGGGAGGGGATGCAAACTGCTTGACTCTCCTCATCACTACAATTTTCTCTACCAAACATTAAATATAATAATAAAAATAATAGTAGTAATCATAAAATTCAATAAAATTATAAAATGGATTTTCATCTTACAACTTGGGAATGTACGATGTCCGAATGCCAAATATTCACCCCATATTACTTCTTTAATGGGTTTTGGTGGTTTTTGTTTGAAGAATAAGATTTTGTATATTGTCTTCAATATTTTGGATTATTAGAAAACTTCATTGTGTGAGTCTTTCACATTTTGAACAAAGGTCCATGACCTATGACTTTAACCCATCTATTCTTTAATAGGTTTTGGCATTTTTTTTTAACAATAACATTTGTATACTTAGTCTTTTGTCTTCTAGATTGTTAGAAAATTTTAACCTTCAAATTGCATCTCTACTTGACCTCCTATATATAAAAACAAAGACTATAAAAAGAATTGAAAAGAAAATTATTTTGGGTGATGTTAGATGGTATAAACGCCACAAATGCTTCTGTATCAAACACATCAATCTAGAAATTCATGAGCATCCTATGCATGAGGTTTGGTATATATGAATTAATGGCATGGAGATGGTCACCCAAGTTAACCAAGATCCTATTTAGAAATTCATGATATGGATCTTCAGAGTTTCAATAAAACTCCATGTACTCTTTACTTGTTAGGGTCCTAACCTCCATAACCCATTAAGTAGATAGATTATTATGTATTTATACATATGGAGGCCATTATCAGTAAATAAGTCGTATATAGTAGTGTGAAAAAAAATATTGTAAGAACACCTACTAGAAAGTTTCTTCTTTAGAATTTTCTTAGGGGATATAAAGTACTATATAAAGATACAAAAGCATTTGTAAAAAATATCTTGGAAATCATTTGTAAATTGAGCTATACTCTGTTGGAGGTTTCCCCCTCAAATAGGAAAGTGAACATTGCTTCCATGTCAATAAAGGTATCATATTTTTCTCATATTTTCCTTTTCTCATTGTTATTTTTGTGATATATCTGATTAGTATTTTTTATTTATGCTCTGAATATTTCTATTTGGTATATCACAACTGGTATTGAGAGCATTTTTTTGGCACAATTTTTGGAGAATTTGTTTTAGGTTAGAGACATGTTCTAGTGTCTATAAATAACACATTGATATGTCATTAAGTGGGTAAACCTATAGTTGGTAGGCATACATGCATGAACTCGAAGAGGTTTCACTTGGTTGGAAACCCTTGTATGCCTTATTGGTACCCCTTCAAGTAGTGTTGCATCATACAACACCTATATACAAAATTTACTTCCACATAGCTTCTAGTATATTATAATCCATGTAAATTTCCTAAAACCATCCTTAGATCAGTTGTTTGACCACCTTACTACTATAGTGGTATCGAGGATAGAACTTAGGAAGGTCACTCTTGCGTACTTGGATAATCATGTAGTATAACTAAGGGTATGGTCAAACATCCTTAGTTGGACTACTATTGGGCTCCTCCAGTATATTAGAGAGTTATGCCACAGGGAAGTCATTTTTCCTTAGCACTCTGCAACCTTTATGTTTGCTATGAGTCCAAAAATATTCTGCAGAAGTAAAAAGAGTATAAAGTGGTCCCACTGACACCCTTATTTGGGACCTATCTCACTATAATATTGGCATCACAGTATGCCTTATTGGTACCCCTTCAAGTAGTGTTGCATCATACAACACCTATATACAAAATTTACTTCCACATAGCTTCTAGTATATTATAATCCATGTAAATTTCCTAAAACCATCCTTAGATCAGTTGTTTGACCACCTTACTACTATAGTGGTATCGAGGATAGAACTTAGGAAGGTCACTCTTGCGTACTTGGATAATCATGTAGTATAACTAAGGGTATGGTCAAACATCCTTAGTTGGACTACTATTGGGCTCCTCCAGTATATTAGAGAGTTATGCCACAGGGAAGTCATTTTTCCTTAGCACTCTGCAACCTTTATGTTTGCTATGAGTCCAAAAATATTCTGCAGAAGTAAAAAGAGTATAAAGTGGTCCCACTGACACCCTTATTTGGGACCTATCTCACTATAATATTGGCATCACATTGATTGCAATGGTACCCCTCTTCCATAATCCTATTTTATTTGGACCCAATTTCCCCACTATTGCTTCCTATCTCACCAGCTCCTAAAAGTTACACTAATCACATCCCCACAACTATCCAATAAGTGTTTTTATGTGGTCTTGCTAGCACCCTCTCCCTGGACCCACCCACCCATCCCTAATTTCCTTATGCACCCCCTCTAGATGGCCACCTGAAACTAAGACCTTGGTAGTCGTGTTGTTAATGTGGAACATTTCTCTAAAAACTTGAAAACCAAACTCCCACAAGATCAAGTTTATACTGAATTTTTTTTTTCTAAAGTTAATGACCAACTTGCTACACTTACTACCAAGATACACACACTAGATGGAATGAAGAAAAACCTCTCTACATTTATTCAAAAATTCATAGACACCAACTTCCTATAACAACCCTTACATCAAGAAGGATTTGAATCCTCCACCTCCATGGGTCTTCACTCTCACACCCATGTTTGTGATCTATGCCTTCCTAAAGTGGACGTGAATAAATTTGATGGATAAGACCCCATTTCCTAGGTCACTCAAATGGAACAATATTTTTCACTGCATGGAATCAACGATGACTTAATGAAACTTTGTTTTGGTGTCTTATATTTAGATTCCAAGTGATAACAATGGTAGAAATGGCATAAGAATTCCCATGGAGGTTATATTTCTTACACTCAATTTTTCATAGATCTTTATGAGTGTTTTGACATTGATACTCATCATTTGGGCCACTTAACTAGGCTTAAAAAATTAGGTACATTTGAATATTGCATCTATGCTTTTAAACTACTATATTTTATCACATAAGTCATGTTATATACCTTTTTCATAGAATGTTTTATTAGTGGTCTAATGGAAGAAATATTGTTATAAAAATAGGATCGCAGAGCAATAAAATAAAACAAATGCGGAAATAAAACACAGAAGATACACAATACAATAGAGACACATATATATGTGGTTAACCCAATGTAGGATATGTCCACCAGAGAAATTTCCAGGTCCTTCCTTATTATTATTATGCAAAATGAAGGGATACAACCTACAACACACCCGTTGTAACTTCTTCTTCTTTCTCTCACAATATCCTCTATCAGAATACAATATTCACGATAATACATAGCCGCAATACAATTCCATCATAAAAGAGGGTTTTCTTCTAGGGAAAAAATCCCTAAAAATAAATTCTACCATTTGATCGATGACCTTATAATGAACGATCCATATTGACTATGAAATTACAATATTTTACTAGGAAATTTTTCTAATATTTCTCTTCGAGGGCTTTGCCCCCTTTGGACCCCCTGGAAACATTTTTTGGGGGGAAACCCCCTCCCCCGCCACCCCCCCCAACACCCCATGTTAGGGAATGGATTCCAAGCATGGATGAAACAAACCTCTGAATTAGGAAGATAATCAGGCTCCACAACCAACAATCTCCCACTTGGAGACTGATCACAGCAACTCCACTGTTGTTGTACCTACTGGACTATACTCCACCTTGGACCTGGAAAATTTATCATCTTTACCTTCATGATTGAAGACCAACTGAAACTAAGTAGGAACATAGTTTCTCCCTTGTTACTCCCTTTGTTAATCTGTCTACAAGATTCTGGCTAATATGTATCTTTTCTAACTTCAAATGTCCATCTCCCAAGACATATCATATGAAATGGTACTTTAGTTGTATATGGTTATTCTTTGAATGGAAGGTTTAGTTCTTTGCAATATGAATGGAAATCTCACTGTCATAGTACAACCTTCTATTATCCTGCTTATTTACCAAATCCTCCATAAACCTCTGTAACAAAATCATTTCTTTACTAGCCTCTATAGCAGCAACATACTCTGCTTATGTTGTTGAAAGTGCAACAACCTTTTGTATTTTTGAAATCCAACTTATTGTTGTTCCACCTACCCAGTAAAAACATACCCTGTGGTGCTCCTCCTGTTATCTTTATCACCTGTCATATCTGAATCAAAATATCCCTATAAAACAATGTTCGAACCTCCAAAACATAATGCA
This sequence comes from Picea mariana, assembly GCA_032191745.1. Lineage (NCBI taxonomy): Eukaryota > Viridiplantae > Streptophyta > Pinopsida > Pinales > Pinaceae > Picea > Picea mariana. Next base: position 72,076 of record JASDQU010242171.1, read on the forward strand.
TGAGTAGAAGTACCTCTCAAATACCTGAGAATCCACTTTACTTCCTCCCAATGTTCTTTACCTATATTTTTCATATACCTGCTCACAACTCCCACTGCATGTGCAATATCTCGTCTTGTGCAAACCATCACATACATAAAACTGCCAATTGTTGATGAATAAGGTGTTAAGTACCTCAATATATCTGAATATAAATATCAAAATAAACCCACAGTATCAGCAAGAATAATCCAAACCATTCGCCAAATATTGAACACAAGAAATAGTCAAAACCCTTGAGGTATGGCATCACCATACAATGGATCCTATTATGGAAGGGATTCTCTAATGTTCACTTTCCTCTTCAAGGGGGATTTCTCCTATTGAGATACCGCTACAATACAATACTTCTCTTCATATCCCATTACATTGCTTGAATACCTTTATATAGTGCTACCATCACCTAAGAACATTCTAGAGGAGGAATCTTCTAGAAGCATAACCTTCTAAGAAGTATTCTTACATTTATAATATCTAGATACCCATTTATTATATCTAACTACCATATTGGGCCTTATTTAATAACATAGTGGACCTAGTCCACCTTACATTGGATGACCTCCACTACCTCTCCATCTACCTAACATTCCATCCCCCTTATGAAAGAGTTGTTCTCAACGCTTGTTATGAGGGTGGACAACCATATACCGGGGTCCCAAGAATAATTGTGCACCACAATGCTGAAGAAGACTAGAGAACCAAGGTCCCATGTATAAATGTGAGCCACTATGTTGAAGTAGTTGAACTTCCACTGTGAACTTGGGTCCCATGTACAATTGCTCATGTGAACTCCACACTGAAGATATTGGAACTTACGAACCAAATGAAAATGTTTCTTTGAAGATTGACACTAGTCGTGTGGATCGAAATATTTAGAACCAAAAATAATACATTCACTGCGACTAGGGAATAATAAAACTAAAGAAGAATATGCAAAGAAGGATTGTGTTTACTCTCTAGGAAGTTCTCTACCTGAGGGTGAGTACAGTCATCAAATATAAGATGGAAGTGGTTTTCATCCTATAAATGACAATTATCTATATACTAATCATCACAATCGTCCTCCAAAACATACCAAGCATACACTTCTTGATGATATTCATTCATGATTTTCACCAAAGTATATTTCTCCTTGATGTTCACCACGGACTCATGAATACTATGAAAACCATCCCTGAGACCTTCTTGAAAGTTATGCAATGTGTCATGCATTTGGGATTTGAATGCTTCAATTGTGTGTAGAATTTCCTTTAGGGTTTCAGAGTGAACATCCATTGGAAACACCACATAAAATATATTAAAAGAAATCTTTGAAAATTCTCTATCCAATGGGTTTTATCTGTAGCAATTTGAGCACCCTGTGAAAAGTTATGGACTCTGCAGTCCCGTTGTCGTCACGAAACCCCCCCCAAAATGGTTGATTTTAAATCTGCGATATCTTCACTTTCGTAACTCTAATTCAGACGATTGTTTTTTTTGAATTTGGGTGAAATTGTGATAGTAACTCATATATGTAATTTTTTTTGGAAAATTCAACTTTAGCTACTACAAAAATCAGAAAAATCATGCGATCATCCGCAAAAAAAACACTGAAAATTACAGATTTTAAAATGCAAATAAATTTACTTCCCAGACTATATTTCAGATGAATATTTTTTTAAATTGGGTTCTTTTATGATAGGAACTCATATTTATAACCAATTTCTACAGATTTTGCACAAAACCCTACAAAAATTGTCCGAAAAAACAAATCTGTGTATATATATATTCCCACAATGCCTGCCATGGAAAGTTATTTGATACCAATTGTTAATTACATAAATATATGTGAATATAAACTCAAAATAAACCCACAATATCAACAAGAATAATCCAAACCATTCACCAAATACTGAACACAAGAAATAGTCAAAACCCTTGAGGTAGGGAAACACCATAAAATGGATCATATTATGGAAGGGATCCTCTCATGCTCACTTGCCTCTTCGATGAGGCTTCCTCCTATTGAGCTACTGCTCCAATACAATACTTCTCTTCATATCCCATTACATTGCTTGAACCACATTATATAGTGCTACCATCACCTAATAATATTCTAGAGGAGGAATCTTCTAGATGCATAACCTTCTAAGAAGTCCTCTTAAATTTATTATATCTAACTACCATATTGGGATTTATTTAATAATATAATGGACCTATTGCACCTTACATTGGATGGCCTCCACTACCTCTCTAGATACCTAACATAAGGGACCCTGAACATGCATTCTATCTCCTCCTGTGTCTTGGAACACATTTCCTTAGTTGATTTCAAATGGATGGCCAAAGGTGTACTAACTAGTTTTTCCTTCTGCATTCTAAATCTCTCCAACACCTTCTTTGTGTACTCACTCTGAGACAATGTCAATTTGTGATTTTTCCTATCTCTTGTTATTCTCATACCAAGTATTTTATTTGCACAAAAATCCTTCATCGCAAATGAATTAGCTAATTTCTTCTTGAGCAAATTTATATCATGCATATTAGACCCTGCAATAAGCATTTCATCTACATAAAATAGCAATATAATATAGCTTCCATTTTCTAGCTGTTTAAAATAAACAAAGTGATCAGAATGAAATCTACTATAACCTTGTTCTGTCATAAACCTGTCAAACTTCAAATACCAATGCCTTGGAGCTTTCTTTAGGCCATACAAGATCTTATTCAAACTACATACCAATGTTTCATTCCCTTTGACCTCATACCCCTATGGCTACTGCATATAAAACTCTTCCTCCAAATCCCCATGGAGAAAAGTTGTTTTTACATCTAACTGTTCAAGATGTAAATATTCTACTACCACAAGACTTAAAATAGTCCTAATTGAAGTCATATTAAAAATAGGAGAAATTTTTTCATCAAAATATATACCTTTATTTTGTGTAAAACCCTTTACAACAAGGCTAGCCTTGTACCATTGTTTTCCTCCATCTTCTTCTTTCAACTTGTAAACCCATTTATTTGAAAATGCTATTTTTCCTGCAGGAAACTGAACCAAGTCCCAAGTATGGTTATTTACCAAGGAATCCATTTCCTCTTTCATGTCTTTCTCCCAATTCTTTTTAGTGTCTACTTGCATTGCCTCTTCATAACATTCTAGTTCACCAAAATCATTCAACAATAAATAATATAATGAAGGAGAGTATCGTTTAGAGGGTGTACTTAACCTAGTATATCTTCTAAAAACACTTGTAGGAGTTTTAGGTACCTTTTGCTCCTATTGTTGTACATTTTGATTTTTTGGTACCTTTGAAAAATAAAATTCAGTGATCTCATTAAGCACTATGTATTCTAGTTTTTATTTTTCTTGTTTCTTTCCTTGCAACTGATATTTGTACATGATATTCTCATTGAATAAGACATATCTATTCCTAATGATTTTTTGATTTTCATAATCCCATAAGTGATAACCAAAATCATTAACATCGTATCCAATAAAGGTACACTTATTGGATTTTTCCTCGAGTTTTGTTCTATTTTCTTTATCAATATGGGCAAATGCTTCACAACCGAAAGTCTTGAAAAAAGAATAGTTTACCTTTTTACATGTTCATTCCTCCTCTATAATTCCACCATCCAAAGAAATTGAAGGTCCTTTGTTTATTAAGTAAACAATAGTATCTATGGCATCTTCCCAAAACTATAAGGGAAACACAACATGCAATTTCATACTCCTTGCTCACTCCATGATTGTCTCGTTCATCCTTTTATGACACACCATTTTCTTGTGGTGTTCCTCAAAATGTTTTCTCTCTATGAATCCCATGGTATGAATAGTAATCATCAAACTTCTTGCTACAATATTCACCTACATCGTCTGATCTGAGACACTTCAACATTTTTCCTTTCTCAGTCTCAACCAAAGATTTCCATTTCTTAAAAGTATCAAAAACATCTTATTTTTGTTGAATGCAATAAACCCAAGTTTTTCTAGTTGTATCATCAAGAAAAGTAATATAATAACAAGAGCCACTAAGAGATGATACATAAGTTGTTCCTCTTACATATCTATGCACAAGCTCTAACCTTTCACTCTTCTTTTCTTTTCCGACTCTAAGAAATATGACTCTCTTATATTTTCCATAAACAAAATGATCACAAAAATCCAAATCACTTT
>JASDQU010242171.1:96817-107713 GCA_032191745.1 Picea mariana
ATAGTTTCTGGTGCCGGTAAGCGTGTTCCAGATGTTCTAGATCCACTCCCGCAAGATCAGGTTCCTCCATCTCCATATCCTCGTCTCCATCCTCGATTCCCTACTCATCTGGTGTTTCCTGTGTCGAGCCTGTAGTGATGGGTATCGCTTCCGTAGTTTTTGGGGGTTGTGCGGGGCCATGGTGCCCGATGTGGGGATGATCAGGGGTTGGTGAAGTGGCTGCATTTGCAGAAGGTGTTGGGTATTCGGGTTGATCTTGCAGAATTTCAAATTTATTGCTAGTGGAAGGGTCTTTGCTTACCTGGGGGAGCTGCTTGCATCCGCCTTGCCGTTTCCTACCCGCTGGCTGTATGAATCCTTCCTGGTCCTTGCCGCCTGTTGATGTAGCATCCTTGTGGATCGCGTTGAGAGGGAAATCTCTGAAGAGGTGGCCATGTTCGTGGCATTTCTGACAGCGAAATGGAATGTGTTCATAATCTATGGTCTGGGACCAATATTCATCGTGATATTCCAGGGTAATGGAGCCTGGGAGCGGCTTGGCAATGTTCATGTAGACGCATATTCTTGCATAAGAAGTGTAGCGCCGTTGTTTTGTAGCTTCAGAGGATTTAACATAAATACCTATGGTATTGCCTATTCCTTCAAGGACCTCTTTTAGCCAAAATTCCTGAGGGAGAGAGTATAATCTGATCCATACCGGTGCATGGGCGAAGTCTTCCTTTTCGGGGTTGAACTTTTCTATCCAGAATCGCAGGAATAGACCCGCTGAGTTGTAGAAGTATGGTCCTCCATCAAAGACGCGGTTGCGATCTGAAAGGTTGTGGAAGATGACTGTGAAAAATCCCTTTGAGCCTAGCTGGAGATCATAATGGCCTTTCGGATTCCACCAATATTGTATCCACTTAATCAGGTCGCGCTCAGAGGGCCAAAACCCTAAAAATTTTCCCACCAGGGAATTATCTTTCATGTATTGTTTCTGCTCCTCTATACGCGGTGAGATGACCACATATTTGGGAGCTTGTGGTGCCTGCAGAATGCATTTTCCGGGCATCCATGGGGCTGAGGCTTTTGCATAGTTCTTCTCCTTGGCCGGGTCAACGTCCATGTTCTTGTCCTGAAGAGTTCCTTCATCCATTAGCTGGGCCCTCAGATCTGGAGGTGTTTCGAAGGTGGGGCGCTTGATTCCGGCTCCATTGCTTTCATTTGCAACGACGTGACTGTAGGAGATGTCGATCGGCCCTTCATCCCTGTGGTGCAGGGGCCCCTGCGGGGCAGACATAGTTTGGCCTCAGTTCGTAGCGGCGGTGAGTGCGCAAACCCTAATCGCAGAGCCGTAAACTTGATACATAAAACTCCATATTTTTTAAATTCATCTCCAGTTTCTCAGAAAATGTTCCCAAAGTTAGTGTCTAAAGAAGGAAATTTATTTTGGACAAATCCTGAAAAATAGGCCTCAAATATCTATTTGAATCTCATTATATTTCTTGGTAAATATATGTAGTAGGTTCTAGACCAATAATACAAGCAAACAACCATGCAAACTCTCTGTATGGGTATTTTAGTGAAGCTACCTCAATCCTGGAAATACCAAGGCTACTGCCTTGGTCGACCAAGTAATTGCTTAGAAACCTCTCCCCTCCTCTATGTTGTTTCATAAATTCATTAGCCTCTTCATTTTTAAACCACAAGGTATATGTAGGGAGTTGTAACATTCTAGAAAATATTGAAGGAGCTAAAGAAATGAGTTGATGTCCTTGTAGTTGAATCATTCTTTTCTCAGAGTTGAACTTATTTGCACACCATTGAACAACTTCTTTGAAATATGTTACTTCTAGAATGCAACCAGCTAATGTTATGCATGAAGTCCAAATTAAGTTCATCTTTTTCTTAATCGAATAAAGAGCCTTTTAGTAATTGTATCCCCTTGACCACTGAAACTCTTGATCCTCATGCCCAAGTTTGTTTAATGTGTCTCTACAATACAACTATTTTTTCTTACTTGACATCATTTTTCTCTACTTTTGGCTTTGGAAATAGGTGTCACTACTATCGATATTTACAATTTGGTATTAGTTTTTACTTAATTTCACCACATATTGTCCTGATAGTTCAATCAATGTAAATCTTTCTTCAATGTTGTCGGCTTGCATGAGATTTGAATTTATTGCAAGGTTTGTGGGTGTTTCACAAGTTTAATAACAATATTATGCTTACACAAGTGGAAACTAATGTGGAGGGGATCATAAATGTGATGGGAAGTGGTGATGTGATGTCGTGGTAGATGAAAATTGGTAAGTAAGAGCGTGTAATATGAGGGATAGAAACTGTAAAATGTAGTACATAATACTACGAACCTAAGGATATGGAGAAAGGCAAGGAGGCCCACATCAAAACAAGAAATGCAACTAAGTATGGGAGATGGTCATTTTGAAGGTTGCAAAGGTAGGGGGTGCATTTTGGAGAATACAAGAATTCCAGTTGGTGGGTATGCAAAATTAGAGAMTCAAGAAAAAGTTAGTGGATGGTATGTGGCCCCGCATTTTCATTTCACGAAAAATAGTTAAGTGTTAGAAAGTGAAAAAGGTGTGATTTGGGGAGTTTGAAAGTAAGAGGTTCATTTTGGAGGACACACAATTGTGAACTTTGGACTGCGGGCCTGAGACTTGTTCTACCCCTRCCCCACATTACTTGAATTCGACTAAGTGTTGAGAAAAATCAATAAAGGACAAAAATACTGAGAAACAAAAAACAAAGAAAAACAATGGAAGAATATTATGGATAGTTAAATGAAAACAAAAAATGATCACGAATGCGGATCAACACTGAGTCCATTCAAGTAATCTGAGGGATGCCACCACTGAGATAGTTTTCTGCCAACTACCTTATTGGAATCCTCTATTAGATGTTAGTTCAGTTGGCATCCCTACTAGCCTTGTTGAAAACTGGTTGACTACTAGTAATGGTGGTTGAGCTCTGGCATCCCTCTCTTGTCTTCTTCTGGCCGACTGCCCCATGTGCAGTTGGAGGCCTTCTCTGGTATCCCTCATGGTTGTGAATGCTATGACGATCAACAACACTCCTTTGTTGACAACTTCCAATTCTACAATCAGCAAACCTTCTTCTCTATTTGCAGTTTGTGTCCATGCATGTCACCCCTGTCATCTCCCTACATCCCTACGCTGTCACTTTTCTCTCGTTTCCACTTTTCAGTGGATCTTTCCCAAGTACCCTCACCAAAAATTCCCACTGCCATCTTATCCACAACCTAACACCCTCACGGTTGTCACAGCCTGATCCACAATGACTCTAGCTCGTGAAATTGGTTTCTCACTCAAACCAACACCCATGTGTATCATTGTTGCATCCTCATCCCCCCGCAACCGTTTTTGTAGATCATGGACCAGATCTCTCTATAGAAGTATTCGACTGCTCACTCAGTTGTATGCTTCCCCAAAGAATTACAATGTGTTCGTATGACTGTTGTACGACAACTTTTGTACAACTATACTTTTATTTTTATTTTCTTTTTATTAAATCTTTACCCTACAACCTGCAAACAAAAATAATTTTTTTATGTGTTGTGAATCATGTTCTATGCAAACCAATTCCTCTTATAAATTGAGCTCTTACACCATGTTAAATTCTCCTAACCCATCACTTGGCAGTTAATTCCTAGCAAACCCTTTATTTAATAAATTTATTAAGAATATTTAACTTAATAAAAGRACAACTGAGTTATTAAYAGCACATTACAATGGAAGCCTAATAAGGAAAGAATACACAAATTACACACATAATTTATGGGTAAAATACCACTGGAAAAACCCTAAGGGGAAACCAATACCCTTTTTATTTTATTAGACAAAATCCTACGCTCCCATCCTGGGATAATGGCCCACCCGAGGAAAATAAAAATGAGAAAATATTGTAGCCTAACACACCTAGTTGTYATTCCTTTGTTTCCCCTTTGCTCCTTTCYTCGGCCCCTACCCCTGCACRCTTAGATGGAAGTCCTTCTCCACTCACTCAATGATATCTCACTCACTCATTTTGTATGTGTCTTCTCCTCTCACATAGGATTCCTTTTATAATATTGAGTTTACCCTAAATTCAAAACCCTAGATCTCCAAAGTGATCAAAAGCTGATATAATATATCACCTTCACTTTATGATCTAATGGATGGGATTTAATTTAATTCACTAATTCCAAATCCTAAGGAATTTAATTAAATTAAACTCACATTGATTAGAAAAGTACATTCACTTTAATAATCGCATTATTAAAGAAAATACCCTAAGTTCTGAGAGGCATTAAGGATGAATTCCATATGTTAGACAAAAAACCAATGTGGAAGTACCTATCCAATGCTACAAACATCAACACTAAAACCCTCCAAACACAAGAAAAAATCTTTCTTTAATACCACTTAATGCAAGGTTGAGGCCTACTGATCAATGTGACACAAGAAGCCAACACATGGTGATTGAGAAGAAGAAAATTACAATTGTTTTAAATTCCATGACTAATTATTAAGCTTGCATACAAATCATAGGAGACACAATTTAATAGGAAAATGGGTCTTAGTATATCTCTATTAAAGGTTAATTTACTCACTATTTGTACAACCCAAACCCCATTCTCCCTATTTCAAACCAAATTTAGAACCATCATCCCATCCTCTATAATACCCCTAGGCAAAACCATAATTGTAAATGTACATATACTTTATAGGCTGGTGAGATAGGACATTTTGGGCCATAGTGCTTTTGTATATATGTTTTGAGGCTAGAGTGTCTGTATGATTATTGGGTTGGAGTGCCTATACTCTAAAAGTCCAGTGATCCTATCATTTCAATATGTAATCACACTTGATTATGTTGATAAAAATACATCACTGCTACAAACCAATTAGAAAAGAGTATGGGGGGGTAGAACCCCACTAGAGGGAAAGCGGGCTAAGAGTCTAGGAAGAGGGGTTAAGAAAAGGAATAAAATATCATTATTCCTAAATTCAAAAGTCATGTAATGATTTTAGCCTAAGTTCCTAAAGGTGGGGAATGTATCACCAAATGGGGCCCATGCAGTTCCTAGCATGAAAAGTGTCAAGTTGGGAACACATGCATACATAAATTGGAAACTTAGTGTATTTTTCCATTCATTATCATAATTCTCAAAATCACTCTTTCCATTCGTACCTTCCATCCATCCATCATTGCTTCATGTACTTGGGAACTTTTGTAGCCGAATATACCGAGTGATTCCTGGAGTACACTTCCTGGGGTGGGATAGGTTATGAGGAATGAGAGACTGTGAGTTGGGAATGGTTGTTTGAGTTGGCATGTTGTCCTGAGCCTAGTTTTGTTGTTTGTCAGACCTTATGTTGGCTTAAGAAGCCATTTTCCTTGGTGAAGTTTCTAGCCCCAACTCGAGGGTGACATGCTGCTAATATTTTATAAACAACAGAGTTATGGATGGGAGGAACGCCTTAGGTCTGTAGCCATTCGATGATTTATAAAATATAAGTATCTTTTATGTTCTTTTTATGAATGTTGTTATTTCTATTATAATTATGTTTGAGAATTATCTTTTGTTAGGAATACATAATTATGTTCATAAATAATTTGCATTCGAATATACCCAATGATTCCTGGGGTACACTTCCTAGGGTGGGACAGGCTATGAGGAATGAGAAACTGTAAGTTGGGAATGGTTGTTGGAGTTGGCACGTTGGCCTGAGTTTAATTTTGTTGTCTATTAGACCTTCTGCTAGCTTAAGAAGCCATTTTCCCTAGTGGATTTTTTAGCCCCAACTCTAGGGTGACCTGTTGCTCAGAGTTTATGAGCAGCAAAGTCCAGGGTTGGGAGGAACATCTAAGGTTTGTCATGAGTCGGTGATTTACAAAAGATGAGTGTCTTTTATGTGCTTGTTATGAATTTTGTGTGAATAATTATGTTATTTTTATTATAATTATGTTTGATAATTATTTGATGTTAGGACTGCATAATTATGTTCATATGCAAGGAATTTAATTAATAAACGATATTAGAGAGGAAACGTTTTGTGTGGGCATGGCCCAATTTGGGGTTGGGGATGCTACATGCTCCATTTGAACTATGCACATTTCTCTTATGGAAGATCAATAGTTACATCTCCCACAACCCAATAGTTATGACGATTCATTACTTGGCATCTAACTGCTTATTCCTTCATATTCTCCAATGACTTATTAGATTGCAACTCCCACCATACCAATGTGGACAAATATGTTGTAATCTTGAAATGACTTAGGTTCATGTTCTTCCTAACATGTGGAAATTTGTGATTTGGTGTTATGTTAGCTCAATACAAGTTTATTTAGACATGTGTCATATAGAAATGGTCTTCAAGGTCATATTCGTAGATTTTGGGGTGGGGTCCATGCCCCTGTATAACCATCGATCTTATCTTTCTTTTCTCTTTCCTAATTTATATGTGGGCATACGTCCACCAATGATAATTTATATTATTCCTTCACCCTCACATTACATATTAGTAACACAGATGTGGAGCGGTGGAGGGAATATAATGTTATCCTTCTTCTTTTCATAGGTTACTCTGCCCTTGTACCTTCCACCATATGATGTCATTGCTTGCTTCAAGGTTTCACCCTTTGTTTACTCACAACCTTAAAAGGCTCCACCCTTATCATTATTTTTCCATCCACCATAACATATGTTTCTCCCCCTACAAACCTTTCAACCGACCTGCATTTCTTTCATGTTGAGAAATGCAAATGATGTGAATCCAAGGTGCTTGATTCTCCTTTCCATGATCCTTTTCTCTGATCCATATTCTAGCTTATAAAACAAAACAAAGTTTAAAAAAATGTATTTTCACATCATCACTATACTCCTCTGCACATACTTTGATGTGGGGTGAGGAAATGTAGACTCACTGCCCCGTATTAATTCTCTACCATGCAATTACTTCACATTCCATGTAAAGGTGTATGATTTACAACTTTAATCCATATGTTCTTCAATGGGTTTTGATTGTTTTTTCTTAAACAAAAGAATTTTCCATACTTAGTATTTGGTCTTGTGAAATGTTTGAATACTTTAACCTTCAACTTACATCTTCACTCTACCTCCTATAGCTGAAAACAAATACTGTAAATAGAATTTAAATAGAAAATGTTTTAGGGCGACACTAGATTACATAAACCCCAAGGATGCTTCCCCATTATATCTAATTTTTGTATTTCTTAACATGATTTTTAAAATTAATAGTGAGATAGAAAATCAATTTTATGGCAGGAGAAAAATGGTGCATGTACCCCCCACCCTCCCCCTGAAATGATCCCTACACCATCCAAGGGGAGCATAAAGCACAGATGCATAGCTTTATATCACATTTGTATATGTATCATTGTGCATTGATGCAAATTATTCACTTCATGATTCAATTAATGTGTATAGTAGGAACTTTATGATGACCCTCTTTCGCTCTACACCAAAGGTTCAATGGAAGAAGCTCCCCATTGACCTATTATAGACACACTTTGCAATGTAGAAGGGGGAGACATAGTCAAGTACATGTTTTTAATTCATTAATTCATGTGTTTTTTTTTAACAAAATCTACGATGACAATTTTCTACAAAAGTTGGTATAAGTTTGTCTATTTTTCTACAAAATCTATAATGACATTTTTCTACAAAAAGTTGAGACAAGTTTGTTTATTTTTCTAGGAAATTTGTTAACAATTATTTGTGGTTGTCCTTAGAGAATATTTTTTTTAAAACTTATGATGACAAATTTTCTATAAAAATTGGGATAAATTTGTTTATTTTTCTACAAAATTTTTCAACCATATTTTGTGGTAGTGCATGTAGAATTTTTTTTTACAAAATCTATGATAGACCATTTTTTACAAAAGTTGAGATAAGTTTGTTTATTTTTTCACAAAATTTGTTGACATTTTGTTTTGATTATGTATATAAAACGTTGTCACAACATTGCACTCAATTCAATTACAATAAAAACAAAAAATTATATATCCAATAAAAAATGATATATAATTTTAAAAAAATGATTTAAAATTCATTCTAATTTTAATTAAAACATATAAATTAAAATTATATATAAACTTCTAAATTAAATAAAATAAAAAATTATAAATATTTTTATAAAGACAAAAGTATTAATTAAAACATATAAATTAAAATTATATATAAGCTTCTAAATTAAACAAAATAAAAAGTTATAAATATTTTTATAAAGATAAAAGTATTAATTAAAACATATAAATTAAAATTATATATAAGCTTCTAAATTAAACAAAATAAAAAATTATAAATATTTTTATAAAAACAAAAGTATTAATCAAATTTGTAGGATGCTTAATTTTCATAATTATTTGTTGCATGCATTTCAACTACTTCTACATCACTTATCAACTATGCTAGGGAAAATATCCACATCATTGTCTAATTCTTAACCACAGTTAGAGCCCATGGACATTGTGAGGTCCAATGTAATACTATATATCTATTTGCACCTCCAAATGTATTAGTGGTGGGGCTTTTAATTTATGAATTTCGAGGTAAACTTTGAATAAGTGTATGTTTTCATTGTTGGAGAACAAAGTAATGGATAAACCCTATGAACATGGAATAGGTAAGCATTTGCACTTGAAGTTTACCACACCACGCACAAATGCCATTCCCAGCTTGCAGTCGTGTCAATAAGGCAGTGTGGGAAAGCGTGCATTTTGAAAAAAGAGCCGTTGCGGCCATGGGAAAGCGTGCATTTTGAAAAGAGGAGCCATTGGAGCCATGGGAAAGCGTGCATTTTTAAAAGAGGAGCCGTTGCGGCCATGGGAAAGAATGCATTGAAAAAGCATAGCCGTTGGGGAGACGAGGCAAACAATAAACAAGGAAATGTGATGGGAGAGTAGAGTAGAGCAGAGGTTTCCCAACTGGCCGTCGACTGTCTGCAAGACGGGTAGATGGCGGTTCATTCCCTCTAGATCATCGAGAACGGTGGGAAGGGAGTTTTGCAGTAGTTGGTGCAGAGTCGAGCCAGGTCTTCCATACTCTGCAAGACCGGGCGGAATGACATTGTGCAGTAACCCAGACGAGGCTCCACCCCTCGACCTCCAGAATGCGCATGAAAGAACATATTCAATCTCCCATATTCAATCTTGAAGAACATATTCCGGGGAAGTCTTGAAGAACATATTCAATCTACCATTACTTTCTTATCTTCGAACATGGAAGTCCTCGGGCCACCTAATGTGAAGGGGCATGGCAGAATATGGAGAATATGGATTCGTGTAGGAAAGAAGAGAAGAGGTGGTCTCATTGGTGGTGCAGAGCAAAGAAAGGAACCCCACCATTCGCACCATCGTCTCAATCGCTTATCTTGAGCAGGCGGCGAATAGGTATCTGTATTGATTACGTTTGTTCAGGATAATACTTATGTTCTTATCTTCTTCCATATTGTATACCACTAATCCCTTTTGTATTCAAACTAAACAGAACATGGCAGAGAACACTGTTGCTGCAGTGCAGTGCAGATCAGATGGGGTATAATTGGTTGTTAAGCTGATTTGTTTTTTATTTTATTTTCAATTTCTCTTATTGTTATTTACTCTGTTGTTGTTTTTGCAATGTCAATGGTTATTTCTCTGTTGTGTACAGCATGGCCGTGCTCTAATTTTTTCTTTGCTTGTAACGTGTTTCTATGTTTTGGGTTTTCTATTGTTTTTTTTTATTTTGTTTTCATTTGGGTTTCACATGGGAGATGGGATGATAGTTAGTTTGGTTAAACCCTATAGTCGTGGATGATGGACATTCCATATGAAGTGCAGTGGGGGAAGAGGTAAGCAACCCTACTTGCATGGTTTATTTAATCTGCAATTGCATATGTGTTTGTTCAATTCACTGGTTTATATATATGTGCTTCCAGGTGTAGAAATATGTAGAGGGCCCTACTTGCAGGGTTTATTTAATCTGCAATTGCATAGGTGTTTGTTCAATTCACTGGTTTATATATGTGCTTGCAGGTGTAGAAATATTGTAGAGGGGCGCTGGTTAAGACTCGGGAGTCTGTAAAGAAAAAGCACTATCAAAATAGCACAATCAAATCAACTATGAAGGATTCTTATTAGACGTATTTCTCATTTATTCCACACTCGGCATGACTAAGAGCCCTAAAAAATCTGTGCTATATTTATTGAAAAAACAGAAGAGTTGTTATAGACACTTGGAAAATAAAACAGAGTCTAACAGCGTTGTTTTATTGGATTTTCCCATCAATTGCTTTTCCTCTCGCTAACTTTGTCACTCTTAACCAAATCCTAAATCGTTTTTTTCTCACTTCTAACCAAATTATAAATGGCGTTCCCTCAGATCCCGATTGTCTTCTGCGGAGCCACCACTTGACTTGATCGTTGCCCTGATCTCTGCCCATTATTCTTTACGGGTGGGCTTTTGTGTTTTAGTTTTTATCGGCCATTTGAATCTACGGATTCTTTCACTAACTTTGTTGAAATCGGTGTCCTGGAAACTGTAAATTTGAAATGACTCAAATCAGAATGCTTGTGTTTCTCCAGCTGCTTCGACAATTTGGTTTATGTTGATGGTGTTGTACCTTAGCTCAAAATTTTCGTTCTGCATTTTTTTTTTGTTACCATGACCATTTTGTTCATAGGTAGCCTTATCAAAATTTGGTTACATAGCTAAAATGGTGGTGTTGTATTACATATAAATCCCTTAGTTTGCATTAATGGTGGGTGGAAACCTTCCTTTCGGGAGTTCAAACAAAGTTTCTTTCTGCCGAACATACTAGTCTTGAGATTCAATCTATTTCTCCCCTCGATCTGCGTATCCGGACTGTTCGAAAATTGAAGAAT
>JASDQU010242171.1:107725-122742 GCA_032191745.1 Picea mariana
TTTTCTAGGTTCTTTATTTTAATTTTGTGTCGCTCACCAAAAGGTCGAGTACTCTATAGTTGCAGAGCCAAATGGATAGAGTGATCTTTTGTTGCAGAGGCAAAGACCACCAAATTGAACAGTATAATTTTCATTTCATTTACATGTTTCCCATCTTTTGACTTACATTGCAAGCAATTTGGTTTTTCCTGTAGAGATGAGATTTTATGTTTTTTTCATGTAGAGATGATATTTTATGTTTGATTCCATTAATATGATTTTACGTCTGATTTCATTGAATGGCAGTGAAAAGGATATCCAGCGGATATAAAGGCCAGATTAGTAAAGATGTTTTATTTCATATGCGTAAAGATGTTTTATTTCATATGCGGATATAAAAGACATACATTACTAAAGTTTTTTTTTTGTTTTTCATTTAAATTTTAACTATGTATAAATAATTTTTGCAATGTACTTTTACGATTATTGAAATCTAAAATACTTCAAAATCCTTGATGGGCACGGAATGTCCACCAATATTAGGTTCGGCTCTTTCCATTTTTTTAATTTTGTTTAAAGTAAGTTGTTTAGTATGACTAAATTTAATTTTATGATATGAAAAGATATTTTGTTTTTTCAATGATGACCTTTGATAATAAACAAAAAAGGTTAATGATGGTTATTTTATCATTAAATTAAATTGTATCCTCATCGTTTCTATTTTTTAAAGGTTAGATGTGTTTTTTTATTTGTATTTTTAAAAATAATTTGTATGCATTTACTTATTTTTTAAAATTAGATGCTTCCTTTTTGTATTATGTGTTTGTATGTATTTGCTTTGATATGCATGTGCTATTTAAGGTTAGTTGTATGTTTTATTTTTATATGTGTTATTTAAGGTTAGTTGTATTTTTTATTTTTTATTTTTATTATTGATGTGGATGTATAACTCTAAGTTAGGTTAGGGAAGTTTAGATTAGTATAAGTTTGGATGGGTTAGATTAGGATAGGCTAGATTAGGGAAGTCTAGGGTGGGATTGGTAGGGTACATTAGGTAATTTATGGTAGTGTAGGCTAGACTAAGTTACTTTAAGTGGCTAGGGAAGTCTAGGATGGGGTTGGTAGAAGTTTATGGTAGTGTAGTCTAGATTAGGTTAGTTTAAGTGGTTATGTGTGTCTAGGGTAGCTAAGTTAATGCAATTTATTCTAGGTTAGGGAAGAATTCTAAGGTAGCTTAGTATTGGTAGTGTAGGGTAGATTAGGTTAAATARGATGGGCTAGTGAAGGTTAGTTTAAGTGGTTAGGGGTGTCTAGSTTAAGTTAGTTTTAGGGTAGTGTATGCTTAATTAGGTTGGGTAGGGTGGCTAAATGGAAGATGGATTTAGTGGGGTTGTCCATGGTAGTGTAAGAAGGATAACATTAGGGAGGATGTGCTAGGGAAGGAAATTTTAAATGGTTAAGGGTTCCTAGGTTAGGTTAGGTTAGGTTATGTAAGGCGGGTAAGGTAGGTTACATTAGGTTGGGGATGTCTAGGTATATTATGTTTGGGAGGTTAGGTTATCAAAATATAGGCCTCATAGGGTAGGTTAGATTAGATTAGTTTAGTCTAGGCTAGGTTAGGTTTGTGAAGGGTATGCTAGACTAGGAAAGCAATACAAGTTAGGTAAGGGATGTCTAAGGAAGAGTATTGAAGTTTATCGAGTAGGATGATGTAATGTACCATGGATTATGTTACGTAGGTTAGGTTAGGGGAGGTAAGTTTAGGTGGTTATTTGTGTAAGGTATCTAAGTTAATGAAGTTTATTCTAGATCAAGAAAGAATTCTAACGTAGATTAGTATAGGGAGATTAGGGATGTCTAGGTATATTATGTTTGGGAGGTTAGATTATGAAAATATAGGCCTGGTAGGGTAGGATAAGTAGGATGGGTTGGGGAAGGTTAGTTTAAATGATTATGGGTGAAGAGGTTAGGTTAAGATCAGGTAAGTGTAGGATTTCTTATGTTGGGTAGGGTGGCTATATGGGGGATAGTCTTGGTGGGGTATCCTAGGTAGGTAAGATAATGCTAGTGAAGATATGTTATGGAAAGTAAGTTTAAATGGTTAAGGGTGTTTAGGTTAGGCTAGGGATTCCTGGACTAGGTAAGGTTAAGTAGGGTAAGGTAGGCTAGATTATTTTGGGGATGTCTAGGTTATATTATGTTTGGGAGGTTAGGTTATTTAAGTCTAGGGTTGTTAGGGTAAGTTAGGTTAGTGTAGGATGGGGTAGGCTAGGTTAGTGAAGGGTAGCCTAGGTTATGCTATGCTAGGGAAGGAGTTCAAGTTAGGTTAGGGATGTCTAAGGTAGATTATGTAAGTCTATAGTGTACCATAGATTAGGTTAAGTAGGATAGATTAGGGAAGGTAAGTTTAAGTGGGTATGCATGTGTAGGTTAGGGAAGGTATGTTTGAGTGGTTATGTGTGTGTAGGTTAGTTTTAAGATGTATATTCTAGGTTATGGTGGGTAAGGTAGGGTATTGAAAGCTAGATAATTGTAGTTACGATAGGTTAGGTATGGCTAATTTAAGTAGTTAGGAGTGTCTAGGTCAAGTTAGGTAAGTATTTTGGAAAACTAGGCTTGGTAGGCTAGGTTATGGAATTCCAGGTTGGGTATGGTAGCTTAGGTTTGTGTAGGTTAGGTTATGCCAGGATAGGTAGATCAACTTGGGTAGGTTAGGTTAGGGATGGTTATTTTAATTGGTGAGGGGCATCAAAGTAAGGTTAAGGATATATGTTCTATTTTAGCTAAGGTTATTAGAAGTCTAGGCTTGGTAGGTGAGGTTAGGTTCATGTAGGGTGGGGTAGGCTAGATTGGGTAGAGTAGGCTTGGTTAGGCAAGTTTATCACAAGTATATGCTTCATTGGGTAAGCTAGGTTAGGGAGTCTAATTTAGGGCATGGATGTCTAAAGTGGGTTATGTAAGCCTATATATTAGGTTAATGTAGTGTAGGGTAGATTAGGTTAGGTAGGATAGGCTAAGGAAGGTTAGTTGAAGTTGCTAGGGGTGTTAAGGTTAAGTAATGAAGGGTAGTATATATAGTAGGATAATGTAATGTATAGGTTATATTAGGTTAGTTATGGTAGGATAAGAAAGGTTAGTTAAGTGTTGAGGGGTGTATAGGTTAGGTTTATGATGTCTAAGTTAGGCTAGGTAAGCTTATCACAATTTTAGGCTTGGAAGGCTACATTAGTTTTTATTAGGTTCGGGTACTCTAGGTTAATGATGGGTATGTTAAATGGTAGGTTATATTAGGCTTGGTAGGTTGGGCTAGGTATTTTAACATACGGTATGGATGTCTAGGGTAGGAAAGGTAGGGTAATGTAGACTACATTAGGCTTGGTAAGGTAGCCTCTATGGAGGATAGACTTGATAGGGTAGGTTAGGTAGTATAAGGTAGAGTAGGATAGAAAATATTAGGTATGATATGTTATGGAAGGTTAATATAAGTGGTTTAGTGTGTCTAGGAAAGGTTGGGTAACGTTGGTCAAGGCAGAGTAGGGTAACATGAATTAGGCTTGGGAAGGAGACCAAGGAAGGTTAGTGATGTCTAGGATAGGGTAAGGGAGTCTAAGTTAGGGTAGGAATGTGTAAACTAGGCTATGTAAGCTTATAAGGTAGGATAATGCAGTGTAGGGTAGATTAGGTTATGTAAGACATGATAAAGAAGGTTAGCTTAAGTGGTTAGGGGTGTTTAGGATGTCTAGGTTAGGTTAGGGTAAGCAAGGTAGGGTATTCTATATAATAGGCTAATATAATATACGATAGATTAGGTTAAGTAGGGTAGGTTAGGGAAGGTAAGTTTAAGTGGTTATGTATGTGTAGGATAGGGAAGACAAGTTTAAGTGGTTATGCGTGTGTGTGTTAGGTTTAGGATGTATATTCTAGGTTAAGGTAGGTAAGGTAGGGTAGTGTAATATACAATAGATTAGCTTATGTATGGTAGAATAAGAAAGTTTAGTTAAGTGGTTAGAGGTGTTTAGGTTAGGTTTAGGATTTCTAAGCTAGGTTAGGTAAGGTTATTGTAAGTCTAGGCTTGGGAGGTTAGATTAGGTTTTATTAGGTTGGGGTAGCCTAGGATAATGATGGGTATGTTGAAAAGTAGGTTAGATTAGGCTCAATAGGTTGGGCTAGCTAGTATAACATAGGGAAGGGATGTCTAAGGTAAGCAAGGTAGGGTAATGTAGACTAGATTAAGATTTGGTAGGACAAGATAAGGAAGGTTAGCTTAAGTGGTTAGGGGTGTTTAGGATGTCTAGGTTAGGTTAGGGTAAGCAAGGTAGGGTAATCTAGATAGTAGTTCAATATAATATATGACATATTAGGTTAAGTAGGATAGGTTAGTGAAGGTAAGTTCAAGTGGTTATGTATGTGTAGGTTAGGGAAGGCATGTTTAAGTGGTCATGTGTGTGTATGTTAGGTTTAGGATGTTTATTCTAAGTTAAGGTAGGTAAGGTAGGGTAGTGTAATATACGATATATTAGGTTAGGTATGGTATACTAATAAAGGTTAATTAAGTGGTTAGGGGTGTATAGGTTAGGTTTAGGATTTCTAAGCTAGGTTAGCTAAGGTTATTGTAATTCTAGGCTTGGGATGCTAGGTTAGGTTTGATTAGGTTTTATTAGGTCGGGGTAAGCTAGGATAATGATGGGTATGTTGAAACATAGGTTATATTAGGCTCAATAGGGTGGGCTAGGTAGTATAACACATGGAAGGGATGTCTAGGGTAGGAAAGGTAGGGTAATGTAGGCAATATTAGGCTTTGGTAGGATAGGATAAGGAAGGTTAGCTTAAGTGGTTAGGGGTGTTTAGGATGTCTAGGTTAGGTTAGGGTAAGAAAGGTAGGGTATTACATATAGTAGGTTAATATAATATATGATATATTAGGTTAAGTAGGATAGGTTAGGGAAGGTAAGTTTAAGTGGTTTTGTATGTGTAGGTTAGGGAAGGCATGTTGAAGTGGTTATTTGTGTGCATGTTAGGTTTAGGATATCTATTCTAGGTTAAGGTAGGTAAGGTAGGGTAGTTTAATATACAATAGATCAGGTTAGGTATGGTAGACTAAGAAAGGTTAGTTATGTGGTTAGGGGTGTCTAGGTTATATTTGGGATCTCTAAGCTAGGTTAGGTATGTAACATCCCTCTCTGGTGCACTGAGTGAACTTATTCTTTGAGGACACTTGCTCGCAAGTGATCTGGATTATTATGATATTAAGACTTTTGATTTTGATTATGAGGCGTTATGGGTTGATGACATGTTGTTTTACTACATTGACATAGACAAGTGCTACTGACTCAGTTTTACTGAGTGTGCAGGATTTTGGACCTCAAGGATGCAGAGGCATCGATGGAACCCCTTGGACTCTAGATCGAGTCAAGGAGTGTACCATTGGGGTTTGATTGTATTGCTGTGATATTAGTGCATCTGATTAGATGACATGATATGGATATATTCTGACATGATTTGTTGATGATGTAGGCTGATGATAGCTTGCTGACGAGACTCATATATGGAGTAAAGGGATCACGCACAACTACTAGAGATGTTGAGGGAGAGGTGTGGACAGTAGCCCTGCCATAGCCTACTAGCACTCTCGTCGTGGCTCGAACTATAGGTTAATGTTTACCTAGTTCGAGAGGACCCACAATGTCGTGAGGGTAGACTGCGTAAGTCACTCACAATGATTCTAAGGGGCACACAATAAGGTGAGGGCCTTATTCCTTAGAGGCCCTTAGTCTCCCACAAGTTCACCTGGTGGAGTATTGACTTCGGAGGTTATTGATGTCTACCAAGTCAGTCAAGAGGTGAGCGGCACCGTTGGAGCACGTGGTGCATCCTAAAGGGCACGTTGTGTGAGAAAAAATGGGAAGAGGCGAGTGGCACCCTTGGAGCACGTGGTGCATCGTGAAGGGCACGTCACGCAAGAGAAAAAATGATGCGAGTGACACCCTTGGAGCACCTAGTGCATCCTGAAGGGCACATCGTGTTGTTGATGATAGAGGAATGAACCTAGATGGCCATAGGACGAATAACAGGTTGAGTATTTTTAAAAACATTTTCACTAATTAAATGTCCCCCAGTACAAAATTTAAGGTCAAAGTCTAAATAACGCTAGTGGTAAAATTTTGTTTACCTACAAAATAATAATAATAACAATAATTAAAATAAAAACAACTTAAATAATAATTATGATCTTCGTAAAATCTTGTAACACGAAGGGAGTAAGAAATTTAATTTATTCATAAAAAAATCTGTTGGAATTAATTGTTATATCTTTTTGATAATTTAAAATATACTAATTAAATGATAAAAGGGAAAAAGGGTTAAATTATCCACCTGGCTTTTTGAGTTCTAATTAAAAAGGGGAAAGAGGGAAAATCTAAAATTTTAGGAAACTAGGAAAATAGGTAAACATAAAAAGGGAAAAAGGGGGAACTTAAGAGGCAAAAAAGTGGAAGGTCAAACTTAGTAAAGCATCTACCATTTAAGAGCTTTCTAATTTAAACTAAACTAGCAATTTAATAAAAGGAAAAATTATTAAAACCTGTAAGAGAATTTAGGGACACCTAGGAGTGATTTTAGGAGTAACTCTAGGTGGGTGAGGGAAATAAAGATATTTAATTAATTAAAGAAGTTAATTTATGGAGGAAGGAAGGGGATGGGTGACACTTGTATGGGGAGGAATTTCTAGGAATTAAATTTTAAAAACTTAATTAAACGTGATTTTAGGAAAGTAAGGAACCACAAAACTCTAGATAATGAAGGGAGGAGATGAAGGTTGGATTTTTTTTTGTTTGCGTAACGTTACGCTGCAGAAATATCTACTTGAATGACTTAACTTGTGGGAGTTGGGATACCCAACTCGGTGAGGAGTGGTAGCTCGGACTTGTGAGGCGAGCTGGGAGCTAGTCAAAATCTCTGGATAGTGAGTGTGTGGCCTCTTTGTGGCTCAGGGGGCTAAGGGGGAAGAAGAGTACCTCTAGCATTGGCTGGGAGGCGTCGGTGAGGTCTCACCGGTCGGCAAGTGGGGGTTGCATGGAGCGCGCGGACGTCACTCAGAGAGGGCGATCAGGAAATAGTACGCTCTCTTCATTTTGTATAGTAGATTTTGTAGGTTTCATGCTTGGATATGCATGTTGATTAGGTAAATAGATTGATTTTTTAGAATGATGATTGAACTTTTCTTAGCCTAGCTTGACGATTGTTGACTCCCATGGCCTTCATTTTTCCTGCATGTCTTGACCACCTTGCTGTGTTGATTGTGACCTTCGTGGTTGTTTATCCTTCGTCCCGAGCTCACCAATCCTCACCTGAGCAATCAGCTAGGAGTCTGATCTACGGTCTTCGCCTTAGCATTAAAAGACCTATGGATCTCAACACCCTACTTTTCTATGCGAGGATGATAAGCGAAGGATGAACCTATCAACTGTCTACCTCTATTTTTTATCCTTGGATGATTGTTGTCTTGCGCCTTCTATCAACTGAGTACCTCTGCCAATGGTTTATCTTTGCGTCCTTTAAGGAATTATCTCTATGGTTGTTTATTTTATGCTATCTCCTGCGTTCTTATATTTCATTTTTGTTTGCGTGGCGATGGCTACTTCTTTGGTTTCCCTTCATCGATTTGTGGGAGAACCTCGCCCAGCTAATTTTTTTTTAATTCGGGTTAGCTTGTTTAGTATGCCAAACACTCGACAACTACATTCTTTCATTTGAAAACTAGTGTATAATTGATTAAAACTAACTTTACTTCTGGTCTTAGAAGACGTTTATATAAAGAAATAATCTCAACAAATGTATCGAATGCTATAAACCTAGCGAAGTTATTTGAATGTGATAGAATTAGCTATTACCTTTTTTTTGGCCGCATTGGACAGTTGATTGTCTGACAGCAAAATTTTATCTGGAATGACCATAGATATTTTGGCCCTGGGCCACCTACGTTTTATGGCTATAAGTGATTTTGTTTTTCTGTGTAATTCTTGTAGTCTACTCAGGGATTTTAATTTTGGTGACTTGTTGATGAATAAATTTAAGTTATATTGACGGTGGCGATTTTTCATGCAAGAATAATCTAGCAAAGAGTTAATTACTTGGCTTTTGACAGCCATCAAGTTTTTGGGTGTAAAAGACAACCTTCATGCTTTCTGTTTACTACCATTCAACGGTATGTGCCTGCCTTGCTTGGACCAATTTGCGCCCACCTATTTTAGAGTCTGCACTTTCTATGTTGAACTACGAATTGCGTGTTCAATGTATGATGGGTAGTGACTCTTCGATATTAGCCTACATCTTCACGATGAACTCTTCTCCTTTGTGCCATTCTGACCATTGTGCTCTTTACTGCGAAATTTTTTTTACCATTTGGGAGAATAGCGTGGTGGGGCAGTGTGGTTATTAATTCATTTTTGGCCTCAGACTTTACATATATTATTACCCGTATGTTAGAAAACAACTCGAAACTGGATAGGCCACCGATCCCTTGATGACAGCGTTTTCCTCTTTTGATAAAATCGCATGCCCTGTAATCACAACCAACTATCTTGTATATTTATAAATACCGTCATTTACAGGTTGACAAGTAAGGTTATTAAACCAAATTTGAGACCGGCCATTTATGATGATAGCAGTTATTGGTTTCATTTTAGTTCGTAGGACAATGAGTTTATTTCTATCACATTGATTGACTGTAATTTACTGACAGATAAATTATAAATGGTAGGGCAGAATTGATGACACCAATCTTGTACATTGGCAGCTATTTCCATAATGATTAATGGTTAATAGCATGTTCTCGACCACCCTTATTCTTAGCTTATAATTGGAGTCATCCACAACTTGTTAATTTAGACCAGCGATAATAAAAACAACAACCCCCTTTTATTTTTATTTCTATGATTTTAAGACAATGTTCTTAGACGACGAATTTATTTGCTTGAGGCCAGGAATGATAGCGAGTGGATGCTATGTTGCTGCATTAACGATGTTTCTATTGGGAAATTGATTTCTTTAATAACTGCACCTTGCTGTTTTTTTTGACTGAGTAACCTGGTGAGAAATTTTTAGCATTGAAGAGTGTGTACTAATAAGCCTCATGTTGTAGGTAGCTAATCCCCATTGATTACCTTCCCTGTCTTGTTACAAAATGGTATTTATTCCACCGTTACCATGTAATAAGGTAATTACAGTTTGATGGAATAAGGTCCTCGCAGTTTTTCTTGCTATTACAATCATTTTGCAATTTTTTTGGGTAGTGGTAGTGTAAATCTTGTTAAAAGATAACAAGTTGATTTTTATTGAAGGACATACTGCTATTCCTTATTACCACAGCATCCAGAAGTATTTATTACCAATATGATTACAGATGGAATAATTGAACTACCTATGTTTAATAACGATATTTGATATATATTAAACTTTACCCCTGTGCTAATATTTATGGGTCATACACTAATATGGTTAAAATACCACTGTCTTTTATCGCAAAATTTGGTCATGTGAACCTTAT
This sequence comes from Picea mariana, assembly GCA_032191745.1. Lineage (NCBI taxonomy): Eukaryota > Viridiplantae > Streptophyta > Pinopsida > Pinales > Pinaceae > Picea > Picea mariana. The sequence continues at coordinate 117,249 of JASDQU010242171.1, forward strand.
CTGAATTTCTTAAATTATGTAAAATAGTTGTATTACCTTGTTTTAATCTTATCAACGACTATGCATCTACCCCTTTTTTCTCTTTTTCTTTTAAAATCACACCTTAATGGCTTTTGAGGTGCGTAGATAGACTTGGTTGCGTAAGGAGGTTGTGGTTTCACTTGATTGTCTTAGTTGTCTTGTTGATTGTCATCAACTGTTAGGGTTAGTTGTTAGGTGGTTAGATAGTCTTGATCTCCTAACATGTCAATGTTAGAGGAATGAGGGTTTAGTTTGTTGCTGCACCATGGTTGTTTTCACGCCTTTTTTTTTAGCGATGACATGATCTTGGTGTAGGGGATCATTGTGCGGCCTAAGGGATAGAAGAAAGGATAACTAGGCCGAGGTCTATGCTACCCCTTGCAGGTGTGGTTTGCGGTCGATGTAGTATTGACGTTTCGGTTGTAATGCCTTCATGCGTTGTTGCGCGCCATCGAGGTTCCATGGCCGTTGAGGCCATGGTGTCGGGATGGGGGATGTTGTCCTTAGGAATGTAGGCATTGTCGTACCTCCCTGATTACGTGTGTTTCACCTAGTTGCTCGATGTGCTAGCGCATAGAGTTGTGTTGTCTATTGCCTAACCTGCAGGTGTTGTGTTCATTGTCTGGGTGTGGATAATTGTGTCGTCTTTGCCTTCCTGCACCCCCCCCAAAAAAAAAAAAATTAGCACCTTTTTCTTTGCTTGTAGTCGTAACGAAGGGGTCATTACTTATGGTATTAGAGCGGGTTTAACCCTACGACTATGGATCGCCATGCTTTCCACTATAGTAAACCCTTGAGTCTTAACCTAACATTATCTAAAACTTTAACTTGCACTTGCAATAAGCACGATTAGATGACACCGTAGAGATTCATAGCGAGGTATCATGGATGGAAGTGTAATGCCTCCAGAAGTTCCTACACCCTCAGAGTCGAGCCCCTAGGGGGGAAGAGCAAGTCCTTGGTTTGGATTCTCTTGTAGTAAGGGATGATGACGATTTGACAAGGCCTTACCAAGTAATGTCTAGGGTCTTGATTCACCATGGGTACTGAGATGAGTCTGGGGCACCTGTACCCATGAGGGTCCACAATGCAGCCTAGCTAGTACCATTATCATCCACTGAGAACTCGAGAGAGTTGAGATCTCGAGTCCACGAGTGTCATCGACAGCTATGCCATCGAGGCACAATTGTACAGAAGGGCGTTGTGCTTCACAGACCGCATTTACGACCTCCAACATGAAGGTCTGCATGGTGGTCTTTCAACTGAAGAGGAGGGCTCTTCTTTGGTGGAAGACTTTCCTGCCACATTTGAACATGGTCGTCGACGACGTGTCATGGGAAATATTCGAGGAACAGTTCTAGGAGAACTATATTTCTGAGGAATTCGTTGAGCATCATCTCAACGAGTTTGACACCTTGCGACAAGTCTGTCACATGGTGCCCAAGTGCGAGGCCCATTTTAGAGTGTTTATGTATGCTCCGCATCTTTTCCCAAATTCTTAAGGAATTCGAGTTTGGCCTTATTGTTAGAATTCATCTTCTACTACAGGTACCAGGAATACTAGACCAAGGAAACTACATTGGATTGTGGGGTTCCACATTACCAACATTCCTTCCCAGAGGAAAGGGTCGGTGTTTCTGGATCAATCGAAACCACTACCATCGGAGTTTTTGGGCAAGGCCCATCGGATTCACGCAGCGATGAATAATTTTCGGGAAGAGCATTAGTATATTGTGCTCAAGACGTCAGGTACCATCGCTGACCAGACCATTAGTATCTTGATATATCTCGGTGATACCAAGAGTTTCATTTCAGTTGCAATGCTAAAAAGGATTAAAGTAAAGGCAGTCGAACAGGATGATTTTAGCTTTGCAAAGATGGCTTTGGGAGCCAAACAGAAGGTCGGAGGAAAGGTTACGAGATGTACCCTTAACCTGGGAGAGTTTTTCACTAGGGTCAACCTGTGTGTCAAGATCTTAGGATATTATGATGTCATGATTAGTATGGATTGGTTGGAATCGCATGAGGCGATACTCAACTGTAAGATGAAACAGTTGAGCTTGGTCGATGATGAGAGAGAAAGACGAGTGATTGTAGGTCAGAACTAGGGAGTTTTCCTGAGGTTCACCTCTTCCTTGCAGCTACAGAAGAGCATGCGCAAGGGGTGTAAGCTTTATGTGATCCTCGCGTTAAATGAAAAGGGAGTAGTGGAAAGTCTAGAACACCTTCCAAAGGTGAAAGAGTTTGCGAACGTATTTCTGGAGGAGTTACCAGGGATTTCACCGGAGAGGGAATTGGAGTTTACCATAGACCTAAAACTGGGGAATGAACTAATAGCAAGAATGCCTTATCGGATGAACGAAGAGATGAAAAGAAAAAGGAAAATATAGATGCACGTATAATGACAACTGATTTCTGAAAAGATTTATCCCGAAGAATTTTAATTGTTTAAACTTTAAGGGAGATAAACTCAGTGGTAGGATCTAAGAATAGAAGAGACATTCATCGAGCTAGACATCCAAAACTATTTCCTCTGCATAAGATATGATTCTTTTTTTATAGAAAACTTACCAACGAGATGGATCTTGATGACTGGATTGTTGGGTAAACAGCCTCCAGAATAATAGTTTCCCCACCGAAGGATAATACATAGGGTCGATTTCGAAGAGCCACAATGATGAGAAAGGAACTCGCCTAAACCTAAGCTACAAATGAGCTACTAGAATGAATGTCGAGGTATAGGGTTAGTCAGGCCATGTGCTAGGGAAAACTTGGCAAGATGATACTAGGGGAAGGAAAGGCAGAAAGGTCATCGTAATCTACGTATACTGAGCTTGCTTTAATTGCGGGAGAAGATTCCTAACTCCTCTAACAAGCACACACCCCTGCCTTTAATAAACCAAAGTACACCATTAATGGTCGTCTCGTTCGAGAAGTAACTAAATGAGCATAGTTGGAGGTCAACCGTTTCTCGTCCTGGTTAGACTATTGTCGTATTCTTGGGTGGTTAAGGTAATTCTTAGTTAAGAAAAAGTCAGTCGCAAACCCCTCACCCAAACAGTGCTAACCTTAGCGTTTGGAATAACTGAAATCACAAACCATTCCATGATCTAGGATGCCATTTGATGCGTATCAGACCTTATATGTTCTTTTATGGGTTTTAAACTTTCGAATTTCTTTTCTCCTGGTGGATATCTCTTTTCATACCAAAGGAGATAGCCTTGCACACCAATAAAGTAACATTATGGGTTAAGGGAAACTTAGGACCACGGAAAAAAAAATAGATATATGTTTATAGAACCTCTATATGAGGATTTGTACCTAGGTGTATAATTATGGAACCTTTATATGAGGATTTGTAAAAGACTTTCCCTACTAAGTTCTATGTTTAATTGGAAACTATTATAGGTTGTCATTGTGTAGTAGATGGACATTAGATCTAGAATCGTTATGAGGTTATTAAACTGCATGAGTTTGGTGACCCAGAAGGAAGAAAATAATTTATTTTTTTTATTATTGTCATTTTTAGAGGTTCATTAAAAAATGAATAGATTTCTCTATTATTGATTCACCCCCCTCTCAGTAATCCAACAAGAGGTTCAAGGTTTGTTGAACCTATCACATCAAGAATGTGTGCACACACACATTCGTGTGAGTATGTGTTCCTTCTCACCTCGTTTCCACTTTATCATCCAACAACTTCGTGAACTCACCCCTAGATTAAACTAACCTATATTCTCCAGACCTAACATAGTTTATCTTGGACCACCCTAAGTTTACAACCTTACCCTATACTATATAACCTATCTCATCCCATCCCTTGCTTTACCTAAACCACCTGACCTATCAAATATAACCTCAACTACTAGAGCCCAATTTAACCTACCCTACCTTAGCCTAAATTAAACTAACCAAACCTAACCTACCCTACCATACCCTATACTAGGATGACTTATACTAAATAAATATAACCTAACCTAACTTAAAATACCCTACCCTAGACTACCTAACCTGCCCCACCTATTGCCTATCCTAGACCACCTTAACCTACCCCAACTTCCCTATAGTAATTTAACTTGCACTGCCCTAACATAGCCTAGCATATTTAATCTAGCCTACACTACCCTATCAAGCCTACCTTACCATACACGTCCTAACATACCCTACCAAGACTACTCTAACCTAAAGGAAAATTCCCTAAACCTACCTTCACTCCCTAAATTTGACCTTGAATACTTAACCTACCCTACACTTACCTATCCTGCACTAACCTATATTATCCAAATCTTACATAGCCTACCTTAGACCACCTTAATTTTACAAACCTCACCCTTTACTCCCTAACATGCCCCACCCCTTGCTTAACTTAAACCACCTCGCCTACCTAATCTAAACTCAACTACCTAAGCCTAGATTAACCTACCCTACCTTGGTCTAGCCTATCCTATCTTACCCTAATATGACTTGGACATAAATAATCCTATCCTAACTTAAACTACCCTACCCTAAACTACCTAACTTGCCCCCTATAGCCTAGCCTAAACCACCTTAACCTACCTTACCTACCCTACCCTAACCTAAAGGAAAATTCCCTACACATACCCTCACTTTCTGAACCTACCCTAGACATCCTAGCCTATCATACACTTCCCTATCCTAACCTAAATAAACCTAACTTATCCTACCCTAGTACACAATAATTTTATCAATCCTACCCTATACTCCATAGCCCAACCCACCCCTTTTTTAACCTAAACCTCTTTAGCATACCCTCCCTAACCTACCCTTACCCTACCTAACCTTCCCTACCAAGATTTCCTTTACCTAAAATCAACCTCTCCATCCTAATCTAACATGAACTTACATAAACTACATAATCTAGCCATACCAAAACCTAGCTTAACCCAACCTAACCTAATATACACAACCTTACCAACACTTCTCTAACATACCAAGCCTACCCTACACTTTCCTAATCCATTGATCTTACCCTATACTAAGATACACTAACCTACCTACTCTATCCCACCCTACCTTAACCAACTGTGCCCTACATTATCTAATGTACCCCACTCCTTACCTAGACTACAACACCCCTAGCCTAAACAAAACTCCATAACAACAAATACATGAATCACAAATAAAAATAATATACACATACAAAATGGTACAACATAAAAACAGATCACATAATAGAACACACAATATTAAAATCACATACACTCATATAAAAAAAACAATATATAAAAAAAACAAATATACACATGCAATAAGAAATTCAAATACATGAATCACAAATAAAAATAATATACACATACAGAATGGTACAACATAAAAATTAATCACATAATAGAACACAAAATATTAAAATCACATACATTCATATAACCAAAACCAATATACACATGCAATATGAAATTCAAATACATGAATCACAAATAAAAATAATATACACATACAAAATGATACAACA
>JASDQU010242171.1:136893-158821 GCA_032191745.1 Picea mariana
CTAAATAAAATTGTTGAGCTAGATTATTGTAATTAAGTGAATTCACGAACATTTCATTGGTTTATTATCTTTTGTAAAATGAATAGTCTTATTAATTGGATTGGATGCATACATAAATGACTATAAGGGTGATAATTATTATTATTATTACATGCACAAGACTTGTATGTACTAGCTACACATGCATTTCTTGTACATGTACACTACTATGTATGAGTTTTCTTGACTTACTTACTAATAATGTCGGTTATTTGATATGAATGTATGAACCATGTGTCTTTTCCCTTGTATCATAAAATACTTTAACTTTGGGATGAAGTTTCCTGAAGGGTGAGTGTATGTAACAACCTTAAGTATTTAATCAATTGTCATTGCTTAATTAATTGTTTAATGTATATTAGTTTAAATAATTAGCTAATTAATTGTCCTCGTTAAATATTTGTTGAGTGTGAATTGGTTTAATTAACTAATTAATTAATTTAATGATTAAATATATATTTAATAAAATCTAGTTTAATAAATTATTAATTATTATTTTGAATCGAATGATGAAACCATTAAAGACAAGGGGATAAGGTGGTTGGCATTGAATGGAGGGATAAGGTGGGTGAGTATTGATGAAAGGGAGAAGGCGGTGAATGAGAGAGGGGGAAAGGAGGATAAAAGGAGGAAAAAAAACATTCGAGAGGGTACTTTTGGATTTTGGGGAGTGAGCATCATTTTGAGAGAGGAGAGGACTGAATTTTTGGTTTGGGGCTGGAGTAGCTTGCTGGCTTGCTTTTTCTTGAGGAACTTGTTGGAGTTTGGTGGACTGAGACAGGGGGCACCTGTTGCTAGGATTTTTGGGCTCAGGGGCTAGGAATCCTGGAGCTAAGGAGCCGGAGAGGCTCTGTTCCTACCTGGCTGGAAGGTTAGGCGGTTTTGGGAAGAGCATCAGGTAGAGTTGGAGGACAATAGTAGCATCAGTTAGAGGTATGCATTTTTATTATTCTGCTATGTTATGTAATTTATTATGATTTGCTGATAAATTTTAATTATGTTGAATGGTTATGAATGGTTATATGATGAACAAGGAATTGTAAAGATGTTAGGATAGCACTTCTCTAAATAAATTTATGTTTTATGAGGCTCTATTGGAAGAGACCTTACATCAAGGATATGAGATTGATGGAAATGAAGGTAAGGTCTACATTTTAAAGAAAGTGTTGTATGGATTGAAATAAGCACCGAGAGTATGGTACAATAGAATTGATGAATACTTGAATAGTGAAGGATTCAACAAGAATCCAAGTGAGCCAACTCTGTATACAAAGGTAAATGAGGAAGGTAAACTCTTGAATGTATCTTTGTATGTTGATGATTTGATATTCTGTGGAAATATGTCAATATATGAGTTTAAGACAACCATGAAAAATGAGTTTCAAATGACTAATTTAGGAATGGTGAAGTATTTTCTAGGCATTGAAGTTAATCAATCTAAAGATGGTATTTTTATTTGTGAAACTAAGTATGAAATGGACATATTGAAAAGGTTTAGGATGGTGAACTATAAACTATCTCAAAACTCAATACGAATGATGAGGGGTCATGTGTTGATCCAACTCTATATAAAATATTGGTTGGAATTCTTATGTATTTGACAAAAACAAGACCTCATATTATGTTTGTTGTAAGTTTAATTTCCATATTTATGGAGACTTTGAAGAGCACCCATTGGTAAGCAGGCAAAAGAATCCTAAGATATGTTGTCGGAAAAACAAATTATGGTGTTTTGTACACATCAAATTCATATTTAAAGTTGATTGTATATATTGATAGTGATTTTGCGGGTAGGATAGATGATAAGAAGAGCACATCGGGATATGTGTTCATTTTTGGATCAGGAGTTGTAGCTTGGGCTTCAAAGAAGCAACCCATTGTGACTTTATCATCTTTTGAGGAAGAGTATGTCCGAGCAAAAACAACTACATGTCAGAGAGTGTGAATGAGAAGGATTGTGATTGAGTTGTTGAATGAACCACAAGAACCAACTCAGATTTTATGTGACAATAAATCAACTATTTCTCTATCACGTAATCATGTTTTCCACTAGAAAACTAAGCATATTGATACAAAATATCATTTTATTCGAGAGCTTATAAACACTCATGAAATTTATATAGAGTTTTGAAGATCTGAAGATCAATTTGCAGACATGTTTACAAATCCCTTGCCCAAGGAACTATTTGAAATTCACAGAGGTTTGTGAACTGTAATATAACGGAGTTTTTTTTTTGGGTGAAATGATTAAGGGTAAGAATGTCAAAGATTAATCATTTCACCACCAAAAAATGGCTTGTCTCAACCGAGCAAATTTTAAAGAGATACCATCCCTCAAAATTTAATTATCATTCCCTTAATCACCTTGTTCATTTAATGATCATCACTGCCACACCGTTTCTGATCGAATTTCAAAGGGGAAATGAATCATTTATGTTCTGGAAAATCCAAATTAGATTTATGTACAATGAAGTGGAAATATAACTAACTTATTTAATCAATATATATAAATCCATGTAATTAATATTTTATGATGCACACATATACAAAGAAAATTAGACATAGAGTTTTTTTAGAGTTTTTGAGAGTGTTTGAATCTGAGGTTGTAAACTCATGATGATGTTCAGATTTTTTACAATCTAATTTATTTTGCTGTAGCATACATAGTCTCTTTTTTGCTTGAAAACTTTAGTTCAATCCTTATGTTGTGTAATGTTTTGTTGTATAATCGTATTAAGTTTTTAGTACAAAAGAACTGGATGAATTTACTGTTGTAGGGAGTGATTCAGTGAAGTTATATTTTTGTTGCAACATTAGTTTTTAGTTTTTGCCAAAAAAAAATTTTACTCTTTGTGTATGATGCAGGAGGGATGCACTTATGTTTTTTTTGATGTGATATATTAAACATGTTACTCAAACACTTGGTTGTAGCTTAGAGGTGATGTTACACAGTGTTGAAACTTTGTAATAGATTTATTAAGCACTCCCCTACATCCTTCAATATAGACACATGTCCCGCTAGAATTGGTGTAATGCTTTAATTTTTTAAAGATAATTGGAGGTCTTTACTCCTTGGCAAAAATCCCTTTGTACCATACATCTGTTACAGCTACCATGCATTGGATTGTTACAACTACCACATATAGGATAATAGTCGTTTAGTTTGCAGTTTAAAATTTGTAATTTTGTTTTTGAAGTATGTAAGAGAGATTTGGGTCCAAAATGGTAAGTGTTTTATAAGATTTGTAATTTCATTAGTTGAAATTACAAATTTGTAAGTTTTTTTTAAGATTTGTAATTTCATTGGAGACTTGATAAAATATTTTTGTATTTTTATTATTAGTTTAAATGTCTACATCTTAAGATAACTACAAATATATTTATTTATTTGTTTCTTTTATTAACAGTATAGGTTTCGAATCATGGGATTGAGAAAGGAACACTAACCAGGATAATGAAAGTAGCTATGAAACTCGTCAAGCTCACATTAGAAGAGAAAGAGATGTACTTAATGAGGTTAGGGACTATCGAGGGATGTTTTACTTTTTCTAAGGGATATAAGCTAGATTTATATGATATATGATATGATGGATATCTCTAAGCTTATCAAAATGGAAAATCTTTGGTAAACTAAACTTTATTATTTCATGTGTTGCTAGTGCTCCCAATGTAAACAACTAGTTTTGTATGAACATGCAACTAGTAATTAATTTAAAGATTATCATATTCATAAATTAACATATATTTATTTTTATCATTTATTTATCAAAAGTAACTCAGGGTTCAATCTTTTTTTTTATTTCTCTCGATTTGTCAATGAATTAGTAATTAGTTATGGTTTAAATATGATAAACAAAATAAATTTTAGATAGATTATTTCATTAAGAAATATTAGGTTACCCTCTTCATGACACATAATTTTGAAGAACTCCTAAACTTTAAACACTAAAACGCTGGTTTAGATATGATAAACAAGATAAATTTTATATGGATTATTTCATTAAGAAATATTGGGTTACCTTCTTCATCACACATAACTTTGAAAAACTCTTCAACCTTAAAAACCTTAAACAATGAAACATTTTTACTGTGCAATTCAGTTTTGATCAGTGTTTGAATCCTGTTTGGAAAAAAATTAAACCCTTGAAAATTTTGTTGTTAGATTCAATGTTATTAAAATTTGAATTTTATTGGTAAATATTATGTTCAGTTCTTCCAGTCGCCAACTCCAATATATCCCAAGCCTCATTCTTATCCAAGGAAACCATTTCTTCATCCATGGCCTTTTTCCAAAGATTTCCATCCTCCGAATCCACTACCTCCCTAACACATCTAGGATCATCATCAGTAATAGAGAAAGAAAAAAATGAATTGAAATTAGATGGAGTATACCTTTCTGGTAGCCTTGTTTCTTGAACTGATCTCCTCAATTATGGAGTATGAGTATCTTTTTTTTCTAATTGCTATTCTTTTGTAGAGTCTGATTCATCATCCTTTAAATCAAACTCTATTGTCTCTGGTTCTTCCTTACTTGTTAGGAATTCTTGTTTAACAAGATCATTAATTTCTCTAAATACCACATCTCATCTATACACAAACTTCTTAGTTTCTGTATTCCAAATATTATAACCTTTGAGACAATCTTTATACCCAATAAAGATACACTTTTCAACCTTTTTATCTAGCTTACTCATGTTTTCCTTTATAACATGAACATAGGCCTCACAGCCAAATACCTTGATATGTGTGAGACAAGGTTTCTTACCAGTCCATACATATTGTGGAATATTTTCATCCAATGATAATGAGGGTGATCTATTGACCAAGTAACATGCAGTACCCACTACCTCTGCCCAAAATTATTTCCCTAGCCTGATACTATTTAGCATGCACCTTGCTTTTTCCATCAGCGTCCTGTTCATCCTTTCTGCAAATCCATTTTGATGAGGTGTATATGGATTATTATTTTTCCTTTCTATATTTCACTTCTTACATAATTCTTCAAATTCATTCCCATAGAAATCTCCACCATTATCTCTCCGCAACACCTTAATTCTTTTCTCGGTTTGATTCTCAACAAGAGCCTTAAACTCTTTAAACTTGTCAAAGACTTTAGATTTATTCCTGAGGAAATATATCCAATTATTACTTTAGAATTCATCGATAAATGAGACATAGTACAAATATTTTCCCAATGATGGAATCGACACAGGTCCAAACACATCACTCTGAACTAGCTGTAAAATTTCTTCTACCCTCATTACACCATAGGGAAATTCAAACTACCTTTGGTATCCTATAGAGTTGACCCCCCAAAGTAAAAATGGTGCTACAAGGTCAAGACTCATAAAAAACATGATGCTTCCACATATGTGGTTGGCCTAATAGAATGTCATAGAATTCCAGTGGGGAAAAATCACATCATACCTTATCCTTGAAGGGATTGATGTCCTAAGACATGTGACATTGTTGGCTGACATGAAGATCTCAACCCTTTCAAATCCACCTAATGTTGTATGGCTATAGGTGTGGTGTTGTCAAAAAATCAAACTTTTTCATCACCTATGTTGAGATTAGGTTCTTCTTTATTATGTTATCAACAATAAAATGCATCGAGGTCCTATTTGACCACATATGTGAATGGAAGAGGTGTTCCCCTTCCTCAGGATCCTCTCATTCTTGTCATTGGATTGTTGTGGTCATGACAATAGTAGTGGGTTATACATCAATTATTTGTTTACTTTTATTATTTTTTGAATTAGATTCCAAGTTGGGGCTCAACTCTCTTTCTTTGATCTCTACCACCAAGGAATGTTTTGAGTGACATTCATTGATGTTGTGCCAAGGGATTTTGTGGAATTCACACCACTTCGCATTGTCCTTCTTCCTCTTCCTATTACCCTTATTTTTTGTGGCTTTGGACTTGTTATTATGAGGTTGTATTTTCTATGATTTAGGGTTTCCTTTACCATACTTTGGTTGTTGTGTATTTGTAGAACAAAATTCCCACTTGTCTAGCTACCTAAATTTGTTCTCAATTTTGACAGTGTATCGATAAGTGGATCCCAATGATGAGATGTCCTAGAACTCCATTTAAATTTTTATGTAATTGTATAGATCCCCGTGGTATTTTAGAACAATATGCCACTCAAAGTCTTTGATACCCATATTGGTGTGCAAGCTATGAAAGGTATTTGTGAAATCCAACATTGATTGGCCCCTATATTTATGCAACATGGTCCAACTCATGTACAGGTCGTCATGGTTTCCAACAGGATAATATTTCTCCTTGATCACATCCATAAAAAATTCCCAACTGGGCTCAACCCCAAATATTCTAGACTCCTTTGTGGTAATTTTCTCCCAGTAATTTTCCTACCAATGTTTGAGATGGGGGACAACCTTAAGGAGTGTGAAGGTGATATTTTCTCTATCGAAAAATTTGAGGATTGAGAAATAACCTTCTAGTAGATTTATCCATTTTCCCAAAGTATCTACATCGATTGTTACTTCAAATACGAGAATATAAAAATTAACTTGTACCTTGAATGGGGTAGCATCTCCAAAGTAACTGTTTGATGAAGACACGCCCGTTATTTTTGGTAATCATTGAAGGATTTGGTAAAAATTCTCCAACATTTCATTCCTCTATTCCACGAGGGCTTCCGCAAGAAACATCTTCATAGGATATTATTCTCCCTTGCCTCTCTTTCATTATTCCATGGGAGGTCACTTGGGCTGGAAAAAGTGGTTGTCCTCAATAGAAACTAGCTCGAGACCTAACTCACTATACCCTAACCTCGTCAGAGACATGCACTAAGAAATGAAAAGGAGTAGCATCCTATGATACCACTAATCCATATTAATTTGAGTACTAAATGAAGGTGGAAATGTAATAAGTAAATACACACACACATACACATATATTTCCATAAAAACAGAGATGCAATGATGCACAATGTTTATGAAATAAATGTACAGAAACTGAAAAACTACAGAGTGAATGAACTCAATAGATTGGTGGCAACTTATCTCTGAGAAGATATGTGATGGATACACTCATTCACAAGAATATTTTTTTACAATGAGGCTCAAAATTCCTTTTTGACATAAATAAATTCCAAAACCTTAACCCCAAAAGATGGAACACCAAAATGTTTGTGGGCCCTGATGGGGGTAATTGATACCTCAACATCCCAAGGGAATAAATTTTTCATACGATCTCCATTTTGGGTGCAAAATAGCTTGATGGAAATGTCTAGCTAAGGAAAACACATTATGTTTAGCCTAGCATATTCCTCCAACAACATGTTAGGAATTGTTGAGCCCATAAAATTTCATTTAGGACCTCAAAACGACCCCGGAAGTTCAGGACCCAAAAAACCATAGAAAAACTACAAAGATGGAAACCCATGTTTTGAGCCAATGGAATAGGTGGGTGGCCATTGATATCCATATAGATCATGATTTCAATTATGTTTTACAAAAATAGGTGCACTAGCCTTTGTCGTGATCCAATATCTCTAGGCCTAATAACCCCATAGCCACTTAGTCCTCAATATACATACATACAAAGGATCTTAAGCCCCAAAATATCATGGCTTTATACACAGTCTGGTGCACATTTTGAAGCAATCCCTGTGCACTTACCCATGTGACTGAAAAGCTATGAAACAACATGCACTCTTCCCTTGGTTCTTAGACATGACAATCCTTGTGCACTTACTTAGGTGCACAAAAAATTTTGAAACATGGGCACACTTTTTCCTTGGTCCATGTGCGCTTAACTATACCAAAAACTTGTGCACCATGGATCACCAATGTATATATATAATTACATTTACAATATAATTGGGGTTCAACATAGGCGTATTACATTGCATGATGCATGTTTGACCATACAAATAATAAATAATTTAGTACTGCGGAAAATGAATATAATGAACATAAAATTCATGTATTTCCTCGTTAGTGTGTCATGTTATAATCTAACTTGTGGGTATAAGTAGGGTTAGTAAATGGATAACTTGGAACTATTCAGAAAAAATATATTGTCTCAGATCAAGACAACCTCAACTTCGAATGTACACCAACACTTCTTTAGATAATTACATTGGTGCACCATGAGACGTGAAAAATCAAAGTGTTGTACCAATAGCACTTGTTATTATAGGAAATCATAAAAAAATACCATTTTGTATGAATTGGTCTCTCACTATACACAAATCAGAAGGTTTGACAAAAGATAAAGCAATAACTGATATTGGCAGTAATGAGATAAAATGTTTATTTTTTACAACATTTCATGAGTTAAATAAATAGATGGTGTTGGAAGGAGGCCAACATGGAAAAAAGGTGATTTTGGGAAAGAAGGGATGCATGAGGGAAGTGACAGTTGGAAGGAAGAACAACATCCACGCATGCATGGAAGAGCTAATGATGATAGGGTTATTGTTTTTTCAATGTATTGTAACAGCTAGCAAGCCAAGAATGTATAAATATAGATACCTAGGCCTCAGAGAGAAGATGATAGAGCTAGAAAAGTCGGGCTATAGAGCTATAGAGAAACGCATGTTGTGTAATATTTTGTTGTATGACCTAATTTTGTAAGTTGTTGAGCTATACAGGACTGATGAGGGTAGATATTGAGGGTTAGATCATAGGCTAAGGAGCCTGGAGCGATCTAGTCCACCTCATAATAGATATTAACCTAATTGAGAAGAGTTGTAAAGCACGCGAAGTTGTAGTTTAGGATGATAATAATAAAAGATCTAAGAGCCAGATCTTTGTGGACGTATCCCGGGGGGGTGAACCACGGTAAAACCTGTGTTATGTGATTGAATGCACATGTTTCGTTATTGTCTTCAGTAGATATTGATATGCTAGATGAATGAGTTGTGATATTTGTTGCATAAATGGAAAATAATGGTGTATTGTGGTAATAAGCTACAATAGAGATCTCAACATACAATTCTTAGATCTGCTACTAAATCCTAGGCTATAAACACATGAGTATTGCAGCCACCCATTAAGACTATCTGAGGTGAGATGGAGCAGTGCACCTTATGCACTGCATTTCCTTTTGGTTCACGAGGAGTGTCGATAGTTTTAGAGGCTTTGTTGGAACCCTGAACAGACATGAACCCTGGGTCACTTAATATGAACTAAGATAGGATATATAATTAAACCAAAAATTGGTTATGTTTTCATTGGTAGGAACAAAGGAATATTGATTAGATGAGATATGTTGAAGATATATCAAAAGATACATAAGATCTATGGGAGGTGGATCAAGAGAGTACTAAAGTAGATAAGAAAACAATGATATACTAGCAGGGGATGTTGAGACTATGCAATCCCACAAAAGTGGAGATCGAAAGCTGGCTAAAAACAAAAGAGTTGTAGTTTTCACAAAAGGATAATAGAAACCCTAGAGTAACACCCCACAAATATCATGAGAAATACATGTTTACTGATTTGCATGAAGTCATTTTCTGTGATTTTCCACACTTATTGTAGGAGTGGATACTAAGGTTGAAGGATAACCACGCAACAAACCGGATCCAACAATTAGAATGGACCTTAGTATATATTTAGCAGTTACAGCAGGTGAACAACAAATTCACCTGCGCAGTAGATTTTTTGCTCGACATTATTATGGCAGGTTTTATAATAGAGCTTGCAGTATATACAACAGAGTCGTACAAAGCAGCAGAGAAGGAGATTCTATGCAGACCTCAAGGAAGGTACATTATATCATTGTATACTTATATTAAGATACTTCTATACAACAAAGGTGTAATGACAATGTAGTTAGAAAACTAAACTTTCATGCGTGCATGGGGGAAGGGGGGAAACACTAACAAAAAAAGAATAAATGGAAGGAGAAAAGGATAAGGGAAAGAAGGAGGAACCCTTGGACCCATTCATGATGGATTATGACCATATCAAGTGGATCATGGCGACATATGGAAAGACACGTAGCAGAGTACCCTACCAATACAAGGTGACTACCAAGAAGAGAGTTGTAGATGCAAGGGAAGTCTTGGTGAGTGACGAGGAAGAGGTAGAGGATCTTTGGGATGTGGAGAATATTAAGGAAATACTACATGCAACATATGAGAGGAAGATGAGAGGTGCAAGAATGGGAAGAGGAGGCAATAATCCTATCCATATTAATGTCACTGTGGAACCCATAAACCCATGTGCGACTAATACACCAAAGAGAACACCACCGTTTAGACAAATGAATTTCAGGAGAAGAAACACAATAGGAAGTACATCCACAAGTACCAGATTTTAAAGGAGAAGTGTCAGAGGACCCGTAAAAACATTTGTTCATCTGTGAAAATATCTGGGAAGCAAAACAGATCATATACGAAGATACTAAACTAGAATAAATAGCGATTACATTAATGGATCGAGCACTGGATTGGTACATGAGTTTAGCTACAAACAACCCACCAGGGACAACCAGAACGATTGATGACATCAGAAAATTGTTGATAAATGTGTTCCAGAAGCCAAGTTCAGAAGATCAGTACATGAATGAGATGATCAAAACTAGACAAAAATTGAGAGAATCTGTATAGGATATTGACCAAAGATTCAAGCGACTGAAGGGAAAGTTGAAATATCTTATGACCTATATGAAACATAGGCACTTGTTCATCAATTCATTGCTACCACACTTAAAATACCCTTTACGACAACATAAGTTTCATACGTAGGAAGAGACCGTACAGGCATCCTTGTAACTGGAAGAAAACCAGTATCAATAGATGGATCTAGCCATCAAAGACTTGAAGGAGGATTTGAAGAAATTAACGTTCTAGCTAAACCAAAATAAAATTAAGGACAAACGGGAAGTCGTTTGGTGTACTACATGCATGACGAATGGGCACCACAAGAACAAATGTCCAACATCCGCGTAGTATATGGAAGAAGGAATGCCAAATCCATTACCAACAAGAAGACTATGGTGAAAAATCTGTAAGAAACGGGGACATGATCCATATCACTACCCAATGATGTAGAAATACTCGAAAATGGCAAAGAGTTCATATTGCAACTTTTACAAGTCAGTCGACCATGATGAAACAGATTGTAGAACTATGGATTTGATACGAGATAGAACATCAGATCTAGATAGAGTGCATGAAGAAATGATTATGGGGTAAGCCTCACCACAATTTAACCAAATTCCAACCCCATACAACACTGCACAAAAATAGTATAATACTACGCAACAACCATATAATACCAAGAAACCTCAGTACAACACAACAAAATCTCATTACAATATCATGTAGTACAATCAAGTGCCTCAGTATAATGCACTGAGAGGAGATGGAGCAGGCTACAGAGGTGGAGGATGAGAGAGAGTAGGTTTTGGAAGAGGTAGAGGACTAGTGGTATGTCACAATTGTCAACAACCGGGACATTATGCAATAGAATGTCCACTCCCACCAACAATATGCATAGATGATTTTAGGGTCTAAATTTCTCTTATGGGCTAATTTTCTATGTTTTTTCCAAAAACGAGATTCTCTATTTTAAAAATGATTTGCCCAAATTCTATAGGATAAAATTATTTTACCTTAAAAATCGCCTATTTTTTTTAAAAACTATGTACTATGTACTAAATTAATAATTTTTATATACTCATAAAAAAGTCTTAAGAGAAAAGAAAGGGGAAAAGTATTTTTTCTTCTCTACTAATACATAGAAATTTGAATATTTTTAAAAACATATCGCCAAACATTTATAGTTGACATATGAAGGATTAGTAACATTCGCCAAGGTTTCTACATTTTAAAATAAATTTCCATCCTTAAAATCATCCCTGGCAACGTGTATGTATTGTAGTGCATCAGACCATGATATAGAAGAATGTCTGACACTATTAGTAAAGATACAGGAAAAGAGGAACAAGAACAACCAGAATGTTCAGTGGATTTTAGCCGAAGCGAGGGATGAAGGACAAAGTACGAACATAGTTACCCACGGACGATCTAAACAAAGAAATGACGTGGTCCAAAAAGAGTCAGTACAACACCAGTGGGTGAAGAAAAACGTCGAACTAAGGAAGCAATTCGACGTGCAGAAGGAGAGGGAGATATTTAAGAAAGCCAAAAAAGAATTCCATAAGGATGATAGTGCGTCGACTTCAACTGCACAACAAAGCAAGGAAGCACCAGAGTATGAGATTTCTTTGTTATTGGATCATACCATTGAAATGAAACCCATGGGACAAGTAATTACAATCAAAGGATTTTTTCACTCATGTGTAAAAGTACTGAATGATCCATCATCTGTCAAAATATTGCCAAACATATTAGAAAGATGTAGTATAAAGATGGAAGGAAATCTGGAAAAAAAAACAGTGAATCGCCTACATACAAGGAGAATAACAAGCAGGGAATTCAGACTGAGTTGCAACATCGAAGATTTTAACATGGGAGATATTATACTAGATTTAGGATTTGAAGTTAATGTATTACCAAAGAACACATGGCAATCCATAGGAGCGCCCACCTTAGGATATTCACTTGTGCAACTGAAACTAGAAAACCAACATATATTCCTACCAATCGGTAGACTAAAAGGAGTGACAATAGACCTATATGGAGTGCACAGTAAAACAGACTTTGAAGTGATTGAAATAGTGGAAGACACAACACCATATCCAACATTGCTTGGTTTGTATTAGGCATTTGACAACCGAGACATAATCAATTTAAATACATAGAAAATGACATTTGAGTCAGGTGAATATAGGGTCATAGTGCCATTAGACCCATCAGAAGGGGATAGGTTTGTAGAAGTAACTTGCTTAGACTTAGAGGAAATCATCCAGTTGTATAGAACAATTGTGCACGATGAGGATTACGTGAACACAACTACAGGTAGGATACTTAGTTGGAAGAGCATTACTTCATGTGTGAAAGACTTAGCTGTTGGTTTAGAGAACTGGAAACAAAGGCTACACACAGTTTCCATGAGAAGATGTGGAAAAATAGACCATGCAGTAAGATGGGTAGGCACGGAGATAAGGGAACCACCTAGTTTCCACAAAGTAAACAACCTAGATGTATTCTTGTCATAGTACGAGGATGAAGTTTTAGAGAACTAGAGACTCCTATCACTTGATATATCACTCAAGGCCACACTTGGAATATGGTGGGGCACACAAAAAGAGACAATCACAGATTGGTACCAATGTAAGTGGTTACTGCGCATAAGGTTGAACACAAAATAGAAAAACAACTACTAGTAGAAGTATGATGGACAGAGGGAACCAACGAAACACTTGGATAAGTGGAGAACATTGTGGAAAGTGAAATACCTGAAAGAATGGCCTCATCATTTCATACACACTCTAGAGGGCATACCAAAAAAATGGTACATAGACTAGGAATTGTGCAAAGGAACTGTAACCTGGACGGGATTGCAACAGAAGTTTACAATCAACTTCTCATTCAAGCATGAGAACCCTAGCATAGATGCATCTCTTAAAAAAGTAAGAGGGGTGATATTCATTAAGGAACCAGAAGTCGAACTCATAACAGAAGATCAACAACAAAATAGATAAGCAGTCAAACAATTGTTGTCGTGTCACCATGTGTAGGAGGAATCACCAGATGAATACGATCCACACTATATCCATATCGAGGAAGTGGAAGGCAAAAGAGAAGTGGAAGGTCCATCTATAGAATCAAAATTCATTATTGCACCAATAAAGGTGAAGAAATTCAACATTGGGACAACTGAGAATCCCAAAATGGCTAACATTGGAGATTACTGGGATGAACAAACAGTAGAGAGCATAACCGAGCTACTACGCGAATACAATGACCTATTTCCCACAAAATTTACATAGATTAAGGGTATAGAAGGAGATCTAGGAGAAATGAAGATACCACTTAGAGATGAAGCGAGACCAATTAGAAAACAACCATACAGATTGAAACTGATATATAAGAAGAAAGTCAAAGATGAGATCGACACGATGCTCAAAGATGGAATCATAGAACTAATGGAAGAATCAAAATGGATTAGCCCAATGGTATTTCAAGAGAAAAAAAAAGGAGGGATAAGGATATTCGTCTACTTGAGGAAGTTGAACGATATGACCCATTCCCTACACCTTTCACAGATAAAGTGTTGGAAAACGTAGGAGGACACAAATTTTACACATTCACTGATGGATTCTCAGGCTACCACCAAATCAAGATAGCATGGAAAGATAGATACAATACCACATTTGATATAGAGTGGAGATCCTACCAGTACAAATTCATGCTAATTGGACTTAAGAATGCACCGACAATATTTTCCTAAGTAGTCATTGCCGCGTTTAAGGAATTCATCCACCAATTTCTAGAGGTATACTTAGACGACTTGACCATCTATATTTTGTTGAAATACCATGTAGAGGTCTTACGGAGTATGTTAGAAAGATTCATGCAGTGCCATATATCATTCAACATCAAGAAATTTATATTCGAAACACCTTTTGGGATACTATTGGGCCATACAGTATGAAAACAAGGCTTACTAGTATATCCTTCAAAGATTGCAGTGATTGTTAACTTCCCACCACCAAAAATAGTCCTTCAACTAAGAGAGACATTGGGACACACATGATACTATAGAAAGTTCATCGAAGGATACATGTAGATTACCACGCCAATGGAGAAATTGTTAATAAAGGATACAAAGTTTCAGTGGAGCAATGATTACTAAAATGGTATGGATACGTTGAAATAGAAGATGGTCACTGCACCAATATTAGTATTTTAAGACTGGGAAAAGACATTCCATGTACATGTAGATGCCTCATCAATAGAACTTGGAGCTATCTTGGCTTAGCCAGGAGTGAAAGATTTGGATCACTCTATAACATTTGCGATCAGAAAGATATTAGAATCAGAACAAAACTATAACACTACAGAGAGGGAAGGCCTACCTAGGGTCTACACACTGTAGAAGTTCAGACATTACTTATTGGGAAAATAATTTAATATGTTCACAGATCACTCAACTCTTAAATACCTAGTAAACAAAACAGTGTTGGAGGGGGCGAAATCTGTCGATGGGTACTATTGTTTCAATAATTTTATTTTCAAGTAATAGTCAAGCCAGGAAAATTGAATGCAGGACCTGACCACCTATCAAGGGTGACAGACAGGGAAGTACCTACAAATTTAGAGGACAACTTCCCAGACACACAACTCTTTTCAGTCCAAATCGTTGATGAATACTTTGTAGATTTCATTCAGTACTTGAGCAAAAGTACTGCATCGACAAAATATAACACCACACAAAAGAAAAACCTAGTGGTTTGAGTTGCAGATTATCAACTGATTGCAGGACACTTATACAAAATGGGTGTGGATAGCATCTTGTGAAGGTATGTGTTGGAACACGAAATACCAAGAGTTTTAGTAGAACCCCACAAGGGAATAGCAGGAGGACATTACATAGGAAAAGCTACTGCGCATAAGGTACTACGCGTAGGACTATGGTGGTTGACCATTCACAGAGACTCAAAGGAATACTGCAAGAGATGTGATGTCTGTCAAAGGGTTGGTAAACCCAATATAAGGGATGAGATTCCATGAATACCACATGTAACATTGCAGGAATTTGATAAATGGGTAATAGACTTTGTGGTACCAATCAACCCACCAACAAAAAGAGTAGGAGAAAGGTACATTATCACCGCGACAGAATACTTGACAAGATTGGCGGAAGAAACACCAGTGAAGGATTGCATCATAGAAACAAAAACACACTTTCTATTTGAACAAGTAATCACTCAATTTGGGTGCCCAAGAGTTTTTATGAGCGACCAAGGAATGCACTTCATTAACTATGCTATCAATGCTATGACTGAAGAGTTTGAAGTCCATCATCAAAAGATCAAAACATATCACCCATAGGCAAATGGCACAGTAGAAGCATTTAATAGAATCCTCGAGAATGCACTGACTAAGATATGTAATGTCAACATGGATGGTTGGGACCTCAAAATATCAACAGTATTGTGGGCGTATAGGACCATGTGAAAGACGTTGACATGACACACACCATTTAACCTAATATATGGACAAGAAGCAGTGGTTCCATTAGAATTTCTGGTACCCAGTTTGCACGTAGCAACAATTACACACATGACGAAAAGAGACACAGTACAGAAGAGACTAAATCATTTGATGAGCATGGAGGAATATCGGATCTTAGCAGCATTCCACTAAAAATTTTATAAAGCATGAGACAAAGCCTAGCATGATAGACACATCAAGGAGAAAGCTTTCAAGGAAGGAGACTTAGTGTTGATGCATGACAACAAATCCATTCAACACCTAGGAAAACTCAGAATGCACTGGTTAGGACTGTACAAGGTAAAAGCTATCAAAGATGGGGGTTCTATACAGTTGAAAGACTTAGCAAGCACAAAACTCATAGGAATGATCAACAGGAGCCAACTGAAGTTGTACAAGGATAGTCTCCCACCCACAACTTGAAAAGTCACCATGCAGTTAAAAAAAAAAACATAAGATATTAAATGGTACCAACAAAGTTATAGTGCGCCAAAAGGAGAAGGAGCACGCACAATTAGAAATACAAACCCAGTGAGGACAAGACCAACAGACATGTCAAAATGGAAATAAATGGGAAACATAAAAACGACAAAAGTAGTACGAAACGATGAAGGCATGCCAAATTAAATGTCGAAAAAGACCAAAGGGACAATGCATTATTCACACCAACTGGAGACGGCAAGGGAGATTAATGGAAAGTACGAAGGAAAAAAAGGTTCATTGAATCCATATAAAAGGTATCATCTTCTACAAGCTTCATACGATGCCCATAAAATAGAAGGACGTGGGAGTAAAGAGCATATTGCGAAGGCAAGACAGAGAGTGAGAGAGCATACAAACCACAGAGCGAAGCTCACAGAGGTTGCAGAAGCTACTGAGCTCGAGGAACGACCAAATATTCCAATAGGGCACCACCAAAAAAAGCATATCCAAGCCAGACTACCAGACACTCTAGATTTATAAGAACATCACAGGTACATTCGTAGGAAGGTGAACAACAACCACTAGAGATCATCAATGTCGACAAAATTCCTTCACCAGATACAACACCGATGAACCCCACACCCATGGTAGAAGAAACCAAAAAACCAACACCTTAGGGCATGAATGTGGATATGCCGACATAATAACATGAGAAACATAAATAGGGAAGAGGAACCCTAAAGGAGGTGCAACCAAAGAACCCCGAAGGATCTCCGAGAGTCAATGGGACGACTACAAATCAAGAAGCAGCAGTCACGGCAAACGAATCCAAAACAGTTGTCTTAGACCACCCACGAGAAGGAATAGTGGAAGATGTCATGGGATGGAAAGAATGGTATGTCAAGGTATGACCGATGGGGGATGTAACCTCGATCCAACCACTACCAAAAAATTACAAGCAACAAGTACGTAGGTCACCACGCAAGCAACCTGTCCCAGACATTGTTTCGTCGCAGATACCAGAAGAGGTATGGGTGAAATAAGATTTGCTAAGTCATGTCAAGAAGATAAAATACTTGGACCATGATGTAACAGACATGAACAAGTTCCCTTAGTTCGTAAAGAAATTATAGCTGTAGACTGTTGATCGAGGGTATCAAATTTTGCTCAAAATTCAAAGTGCTCAGAATTGATTCAAATCAAATGGGAGCGTAGGCCTGATCGTTATGAACCCAATGCAACTCATTTGAGTTCAAATGGACGTCGAGAGTGAGAGATATCACATTCTGTTCAAAATGACAAATAAGCAAAAAAAGGGATGTTGACTGTACAGTCCATACGGACACTGATGTGGTAGGTCGTACGACATGTGGCAGGCTGTACAAAACATGGAAGGAATTTATGTGGATAGTTGGCATGTGACATTGATTGTTTGTAGTGAACGGGATGGCGACACATGGCCCAATCAATGGCTGCCACATGTCACATATATATTGGTTTAAAATCTTTGCAATTGGCAGAGCTCGACCCCGCGACCTCCGGATAGGGGAAGAGACTTGGGAAGAACCACCAACAAGTGCGCCACCATTTAGACCTTGTTATATATATGGCATATTATATATTTAAAATTGCATTTGTGTATGGTTGGTGCGGGGCCGGGCTGGGGCTTAGCCCCAGCCCCCGGTCGTATATACAATACATATGACCATTGTTATATCGTTGGCACGCATGTGCAATTGCGTTTTGATTTGGTTTCAATGGTTATATAAACCAACGACCCGCCGCTTGTCCATTAGCAATTTGTTTTTAAAATGGAGCGCATTTTTTCACTTGCGCGCGGTCATATGGGTCACATGACCACAACCTTGGCGGTTAGGGGCTAGGTGCGCCCATAATTGTCCTACAGTTTGTACCATTTGTGCGGTTGTGTCTGGTGCTGAGTTTTAATGCTTAAATGCACATAGGGGCTAGGTTGAGCCAAGAAGGGTGCAATTTGTCGATCCAGAGACAACAAGCTTGAAGGGGAACTTCCAGGAAGCCTATCTTCTTCAATTTTTGGCCAAATGAGTGTTGAAAAATCCCAGCTAGGGGTATTTGGACATTCTGAAGCCATTGGAGCTGTCGATTTGGAATTTTGAGCATTATAAAGCACATTTTTGAGCACTTTGAGCAAATAATACAAATGATCCATTGGAAGCTGGACTAGGAGATGTAGCCCAAGAGAGGGGTGAACTCCTTTATCATTTGTTGTGTTATGTGTTTTATGTTCACTGTTTATTGCTGCTATTTATATGCATCTTTGATGAGTAGTTTCTATAAAATTTGTGTTGCAAATTGATCCATTTGCATTTTAACACATAAATTAAGTCTTGCAAATAATTTAAAGAATACAAGTCTTCTTCATTTTTAGATCAACTATGGGTTTGGATACATTTGGGGAACCAATTAATCAACCACTCTAGTGGGCAGCAGGATTGGAAAAAAAAATAAGATCATATCATATCATATCAATCATATCATACCAATTAATCCATCCCGATAATCATATCATAAGATCCTAGTGGTAGGATGTTCAGATTGGTCCTTATCTTTTGACCATCTATGATGAACTCAAAATGAGAGATAAATTCAACTACTTTCCTTTTAGTACCTGTTGCTAGTTGTACAAGCCATGATTTTTCGTGTTTCAGTACCTTAAGTTTATTCGACTCTACTACATCAGGAGTAATATAACTTAGCATAGCTTCAGGGTCAATTAGAATAAAAATTTGAGTGTCATTGATTTTACCTTCGATCTCTACCACCGAGGAATGGTGGTCATCTTATCGACCATCTATGGCTGCATTTATCTGATGTAGACTTCTTCCCATGTCTCCCACTATTGAGGCTTCCTGCAAATTGTGAACACTAAATCTATTTGCTGAAATCAAACGTGGACAATTCCTCCTTAGATGAGGCTCTCCACATTCCCAACACTTTAATGGCTCGTGGAAGTTGTCCTCAAACTTCGTCGTTCCCAGGTTTACTGCTACCTTGCGCATTCGGATGATTGGAGTGAAAATCCTTCCTCGAGAAACTTTTCGCTGCATTCTAATAAGGAGCTGGTTGGTATCCCTTCTTCCACTAGTTCATTTGATCTTGCTTCTTATCTTTCCAGGCCTTGGGAAATTCTACCCACTGTTTATACTGGTCGTAGCATATTCGTGCTTTCCTGAATACCTCACTCAAGGATTTGGGGTTGTCAAACTCAATTTTTTCCTTGTAGGACTGTGGTAAACATCTTAAGAATCACTGGATTTTTACTTTATCCTCTCGGATGTACGGTACGAACCTTAGTAATTCCAGAAATTTATTTATAAGTTCTTCCATCATCATCTGTCCGAGTCATAACTCATAAAATTATTTCATCTTCCTTTCATAATAGCTTTCAAAAAAGTATTGTTCTTAAAATACTTCTTAAAGTCAGACCATTCCAACTGTTTCTCCTTTAGGCCCTTGGCCATTTTCAAGTCCTCCCACCAAATGTTGGCTTTCCCGTTCAGATTGTAGATGGCCATTCTGACCTTCATGTTGATGGAATAGTTATAGATCTTAAAGTAATTTTTTGATGTCCAAAAACCATGCCTTAGCTTATTCTCCTATATTGGATTCTCCATCAAAGGTAGCTGGTTTAATGTTCTTAAATTCCCCTTCAAGGTGGTCCATTTGTTTCCTTTTTCTGTCTGGTATAATTTTATCTTCAGCTGAAGGTGTCCCTTCCGATGAATTGTCTCCTTTTTCTATTTCCAAACCATAATTCTTGGAGGCCCTTTTGCTGACCTCTTCATCATGGTTATTATCTTTTGGGTTTTTCTTCATTACTATACTACACAACATGACTTCATTTATCTCTTGTTGTTCCTGCTGTGCTTTCTTCAATTTTTCATTGTCGACCTTGAAAACCTCCAATTCAACAATAAGATTCCTCATTGTTTCCAACACCTTCGTGGGTGAGCTTCCATCACTGTTCTGTCTTGGATTTCCAGGAGGTCTTTGCTGCGGATTTCCTTCCATCCTCATTTTTGCATCTTCTTGAGTTGCCATAATCAACAAAAAACAGAAAGGGCTTTTTGTTTGTAACCACAAGATTTATTAGTTTTACATAAATCAGAGTATATACTAAGTAATTAATGTGGCCCTGTTCATACCCAGTGTTGCAACTTTTTCTTTGATACCATATGTAATATACCTTAGTTTTGACCAAAAAAAGAAAAATTGTCTTCTCGGGAACATTAATCCTAATTAACTCGATAGATTCATTCTTAGGATAAAATGATCATTTTCTCTAGTACTAAACTCTAATAAGTTTCTTATACTATGGTTACCCATTTTAATCAGTCAATATATAGGTGTCCAGGTCATGCTAAGATAACCATCCATTACTCTAATATTTCTGTAAGTACTAATCTTCCAAACATTTATACATGTCATTCTATACAGAACTTGGACTATGGAGGACTTAGGATTCATGATCCCAAAATTCTTTCTTACGCAAAATAATTCTAAGTGTGGGGAGGAGAAAGGATTTGAAATCAATGATATTGAGAAATCATTCCAACTGTTGGATCTCGGAGAAAAATATCCGTCAGATCAGAACCTCCGCGTGGTATCACATATGGGGGGTTCAAAGGTTGGAAGCATTTATTTTCGACTGCAGAAGTCGCGAAGTGCTGAGTGTCGAGGGTTCGTGCAACATGTGGCACATCTGTTAGGTGGGGACCGTGTGGTGTAACATCCCAATTTGGCGCACTGAGAAAACTTATTCTTTGAGGACACTTTCTTGCAAGTGATCTGGGCTATTATGATATTAAAACATTTGTTCTTGATTATGATGCGTTATGATAGATGACCTGATGTTTTACTGCATTGACATAGACAAGTGCTATTGACTCGGTTTTACTAAGTGTGTAGGGTTTTGGAACCTAAAGATGCAGAGGCATCGACAAAACCTTTGGAATCTGAATCGAGTCAGGGAGTGTGCTACTGCAGTTTGATTGTTTTACTGTGACTTTAGTACATTTGATTAGATGATATGATGTGGACATGTCTGACATGGTTGTTGATGAGTCAGGTTGACAATATCTTGCCGACCAGACTCGCATATGGAGTAAAGGGTCCACACACGACCTCTAGAGAGGTTGAGGGAGAGGTGTGGACAACAACCCTGCCACAGCCTACTAGCACACCCACCGTGGCTCGAACTGTAGATTAACAATTACCTAGTTCAAGAGGACCCACGATGCCACGAGGGTAGACTGCGATTGTCACTTGTGATGATTCTAAAGGCCGCACAATAAGGTGGGGGCCTTATTCCTTAG
>JASDQU010242171.1:158871-170009 GCA_032191745.1 Picea mariana
AGGTGTGGACAACAACCCTGCCACAGCCTACTAGCACACCCACCGTGGCTCGAACTGTAGATTAACAATTACCTAGTTCAAGAGGACCCACGATGCCACGAGGGTAGACTGCGATTGTCACTTGTGATGATTCTAAAGGCCGCACAATAAGGTGGGGGCCTTATTCCTTAGAATCCCTTATTCTCCCACAAGTTAACCTAGTAGAGTGTTGACTCCAGGGGTTATTGATATCTACCAATTAGTCAAGAAGTGCGTGGCACCCTTGGAGCACATGGTGCATCCTAAAGGGCACATCGCGCAAAAGAAACACAAGAAGCGAGTGGCACCTTTGGAGCATGTGTTGCTTCCTTAAGGGAACATCGCGCAAAAGAAACACCGGAGGCGAGTGGCACCATTGGAGCATGTGGTACATCCTGAAGGGCACGTCGCGCAAAATAAACACCAGAGGCGAGTGGCACCCTTGGAGCATGTAGTGCATCCTGAAGGGCACGTCACACAAAGGAACAGATGAGGTGGGTGGCACACTTGGAGCACCTAGTGTGTCCTGAAGTGCACATCGCCTTGATGATGATAGAGGGAGGAGCCTAGATGGCCCTAAGACAGAAAACACATTAAGAAATTTAAAAAAAACTTTCCTAATTAAAATGTCGTCCAGTTCAGAATCTAAGTTCTAAGTCTAAAACTTTTCTAGGGGTAAAATTTTCTCTAACCTTAAGAAAAATACCTTATAAAAGTAAAATAATAAAATTTAAACTAAAAACCACTTAAGTAATAGTTTTGGTCTTCATAAAATTTTAGGGGTAAAATGAAGAGGGTAAGAATTTAATTAAAATCAGTGGATAAATTGTAAAGAAGAAATTAATTTATTTTAACTTTTGATAATTTCAAAAGGTACTAAATTAATAATAAAAGTAAAAAGAGGACAAATTGCATAACTATCTTTTCTAGCTCCAGAAAAAAAGGGATGAAAGAAATGTAAAAATTAGGAATTTAGGGAAAGGAGGTAACCTAAAGAGGGAAAGAGGGGAGCTCATGGTAAAAAGCAAGAAACCAACTTAGGAAAGATTCATCACTTAAGGAAACTTCTAATTTTGAACTGATTTAGCAATTTATTTTTAGGGAAAGCTTTTAAAACCTATAAGGGAATTTAGGGACACCTAGGAGTAAATTTAGGAGTAACTCTAGGTGGGTGAGGGAAATGAGACAATAAATAATTTAAAGAAAATAATTATTGGAGGAAAGTGGGGGATGGATGACACTTGTATGAAGGAGAAATTTTAGAAGATTTTATTTAAAACTTAAATTAAATGAGATTTAGGGAAAGATTGGAAGTTGTAAAACTCTATAAAAGAGAGGAAGGAGGAGGAAGAAAGGGGATGGGTTGTTGGCATAATGTTACACTGTCAGATTAGTGACTTGACTGATTTACTTGTGGGGAGTTGGGATTTCCCAGCTCGGATAGGAGTGGTAGCTCGACCTTGGGACGTGAGCTGGGAGCTAGACGTACCATATGGATAGTGTGTGGCCCTTTTGCGTCTTGGGGGGCTAAGGGGGAACCAGAGTACCCCTAGCGTTGGCTGGGAGGTACCGGTGAGGTCTCGATGGTCGGCAAGGGGGAGCAACATGGAGCTTGTGGACGACACTCAGAGCAAGTGAACAGGCAATGGTATGAATTGAAGTTGAATGGTAGAATGTTGTAGGATGTATGATTAGATCCGCCTGTGTTTTAAGTAGATAAGTTGATCATCTAGTTTCATGGCTGCATTTTTAAACAACCTTTTAATTTTGAATGATGGCGAAGTTCCTTATTTTTGTGTTTTATGGACACCAGTTAAGTTATCTCTATGTTTTATTTACTGCTGGATGAACTCGCATTGTGTTTCATTACCTCCCTCGCAACTTAACTCTACGTTTTTTTTTTAATGGACTTTTTCTCTTAGTATTTTATCTCTGCTCAGCATTAT
This sequence comes from Picea mariana, assembly GCA_032191745.1. Lineage (NCBI taxonomy): Eukaryota > Viridiplantae > Streptophyta > Pinopsida > Pinales > Pinaceae > Picea > Picea mariana. Next base: position 160,836 of record JASDQU010242171.1, read on the forward strand.
TTGACATTTTTTTTTCTTGGGCCTTCGCCCACTCAATTGATTTCCGCAAGTTTTCAAGTCTGTGGTTGTGATGGAATCCCTCCTTGTCTGCGTTGAATTTTCGAGGCAGTAGTTTTTTCTCTGCCTACAAATTTTCAAACAACCAAAAAGGATTAATTTATCTCTGTGTTTAAAATGGTACTAGTTTGGGTATTGAACTCCACACTGTGTATGCCATCTCCTTTACTTTTGGTTCAAATCTCAACTTGTCCTTTGTAAAATTTACACCTGTTTCTACCCTGGTCAAAACTGGTCGCACAACGCTCCCCCACAGCCATTCGAACCCTCAACTAATAGCGATTTACCTTTTTTATTATTTATTTTCTACATCTCCTTGCTCATATTGTGTGTGTTTTACCCTGCTTGAATTGTGAGCAATTTTTTTGGAGGAATGTCGGGCAAGGGATGCCTTATCGGGATGTCGTGATGGTTCATGATTGAAGCATCACAAGTTTCTTGTACTCAGTTGTTTCTTCAGCTTTCTCTGGAATACGGGTTTGCTTGGCATTTGCTGAGGCATTGTCGTGAAAAATCTAATGTTCAATGACAGTCGTAGACTAACCTGCTTGGGACCTGTGTGTTCCTTTGAAGCTATTGTCTTGGAAGCCTTGATGCCAGTGAACTTTCCCTCGTCCTGAGGTCTCTCAAGTTCCTTACCAGACTGCCTTCCTGTCCAGAACATGCTTGGGCATTTTATTTCAAAAATTTTTCTTATGTCAGATCGCCCTTGGGGTGGATACAGCTTCTCCGTTAATGCGTTGTTGGTTGTGGACATTTGGGGTCTGCGTGGAGGCATTTTCGACACTGGAGCACGAACCTTCCACTTCCTTACAACCGCTTTCCTTTTCGCTCATGCCATCTAGTTGATTGCCTGGCTGCATTATAATTGTACCCCTTAAACTCCTTCGACAGATAATTATTACACGACCTTAATTTTGGACAATAGATATTGAAAAGGGGGCCCGCTGGGCAGTGACCCTCTTCAAAGGTAGTCTTTCACCTACTCTTTGTGTTTATTTCATCTGCAACCTTATCACATAGACTGAACCACATTTTGCATGTGCATAGATGGATTCATCGATTACCTCTGCCCTTACCTGTCTTCTATTTACCTAGCAGCGATTGTCTTTAATGCCCTTTTTGTTTCCTTACTATTTTTATTTTATTTTAAACACCTTGTCCTTGCCTTACCTAATACCCAGATATTGGATGTTAAATCACCTTGTTTCTTCGCCTCTTTATTTATTTTAATGGTAACTTGAAATTGTCTAATGACTATGATTTAATGGTTAAATCATATATCAGATAATTCCATTAGCTTTTAATGAGTGATCATTGTATAGTGGCCTTAGAATATGGATAGTTTATTACCCTAAAGAATGTATAGTGGAGAAATCTAGAGTTAAATATAATATTGGTTCTCGTTTGATTTAAGAACGGGTTTTAAAAAGGGGGAATGGTGGTTATATAAAGCTGTCTTGTTTTCAATTGTTATAAATGGAATAGTTCTATTTTTCTTTCCATAGAATGGTGGTTATATAAAGCTATCTTGTTTTCTATTGTTATAAATGGAATAGTTCTATTTTTCTTTCCATAGAATCTTGATATTTTATATATTCTATTTTGAATGTGAATGGTCTTGTAACAATTGTTATTTTGGAGATAAAAGTACTTCTTAAAATCTTCTGTATTATTGCCATCGTTTTAAGTTAATGTTAATGTTAATTTTATAATGATCATGTTAATTTATTTTAGAATATTGCATCAATTATGGATTTATAATCGTTGGGATGTTGCGTTAATTATTGGTTCACAATTACTGGCTATCGATTTATAAATTTAGTTCATTGAGTTAACGTTAATGTTAATTTATATGCCAGCGATAAAATATTTTTGAATATTGCATTAATTATGGATTTATGATCATTGCGTTGTTGAGGCAATTATTGGTTCATAATTATTGTCAATCAAATTATAAGTTTAGATCATTGAATGAATGTTAATGTAAATTTTACAATGATTACGGAAAATGATTTTAGGATATTTCATTAATTATTGATCTATAGTTAAAGATTAAATGTTAATTATTGCATTAAATGACAATTATAACTATTCATTATATTTATGATTATAATTAATGACAAATTATCTTGTTAAATGTTAAACCAGTCAAAGTTTCAAACTTGTACAATAAGGTCCCTTGAATGTTGTTTCAGAGGGTACCTTGATGACAAATTATGATCTAAAGTTACGCAATGGAATGGCCTTAAGACTCATATAGATTGTAGTCCCTTGTTTAATCAATGTTGTACTAGGTTGTAAACTTTTTGTGTGCTTGGTCTGCTTGTGTCGGGTGGGATGTAGACACCTCCATGTTCTTCAGAACAGCCGCCAGCCCTGAGACCTTAAATGGTTAAAATCGAGGGGAAACTCAGCTTGAGAATTGCTTATGTGTCTTGGAGGTGCTAACCATTGCAGGGTAGGACGGATGGGTAGTCAGTCTTATTTATAGTCGATTGATTATTGTTTAATCCATGCAGATGCTTGATATGCATCTTAGGTCATCATGTTGTGTTTTCATTATATGCGTCTTGTTCGTCATCGGGTGGCGACGCAGAGTTGAATGTGTTTAGTACCATTGTACACATGTGTACACACAATATAAAAATAAATAAAATTGCACTTGTTATATGAGGATCGCCATTGTAATGAGGAGGATCTTTACATATGGTATCAGAGCGGGTTCAACCCGTGACTTGGGATCACTACGGCTTTCGTTGACATGATTGGATTATACTGTTGCTAATCGAGATGATTGTGTGTGTGTAGGTAATCATGGTTAGAGGACGCCGCGGAGGTAGATGATGGGAAGCTACGAGAGGAGGCGCGACGCCTCCAGTAGCATCCACACCAGAGGGGTCTAACCCCCAGGGAGATGAGCATGTTCTCGGGCAGGAGAAGATAACAGTTGGTGATGTAATCAGAATGATCTGATCCTTTCAGCGCATTTCCGAGGCACTAATCAGCCGTTTGGATAGAGATGAGGCTAGGGCACTGGCACCCACTGAGGTTCTGTTGCACACATTGGTCGTTACTGGTAGCATTCACTGTGAACTCGAGAAAGTCAAATTTCTCGAGTTCTTTGGTGCCACAGATGATGCAGCCGCCGAGGCATGGTTGGAGAACATGGTGATGTGCTTCTCACTTCACAATTATACCTCCAACATGAAGGTCTGCATGGTGGTATTTCAACTGAAGGGGAGCGCTCTTTTATGGTGGAAGACACTCCTATCACAGCTAAACATGGTCGTCAAAGACGTGTCATGGGAACTGCTCAAGCAACGGTTCCAAGAGAGGTACCTTTTAGAGGAATTCATTGAGCGTCAGCTCAATGAGTTCAACGCCTTATGACATGGAGGTTGTATGGTTCCCAAGTACGAGGCCCATTTTATGGACCTGCTCCAGTATGCTCCGCACCTTAACATTGAGAAACTTAAGGTCAACAGGTTCGTGTTTCGCCTTAACGACAGCCCACGTGCAAAGGTTGGAATTTTGATGCCTCAAACCTTGCACGATGTCATCCAGGAAGCCCTCATAGAAAAGAAGGATCTTATCAGTGGGGGTCAGACCAGGACTCCTGCAAGACCAACAGGGCAGAGTTCGTCTGGAACATAGCAGCACCAGACACCAACGAGACTTACGCTAGGATATCGTGGCTTCCATATGGGATCCACTTTCACTACACCCCGACAACCGATGCCTCAGCGGTGGACACCTTATCGGAGAACACAACATCAACAACAACGTCGCCTATAGCAGCAACAATATAGGCCTTTTCAGCAGAACAGACCCGAGTTCCAGGTTGGTGGGAGGTCATCTTCTACTTCGGGTACCAGGACTACCAGGCCGAAGAAGGGGTGTTGGATGTGTGGGTAGCCACACTACCAGCATGACTGTCCTGTGGAGAGGACTGGAGCGTCCAGATTAGTCAGACCCACTACAATGGGAGATATGGGCAAAGCCCATCAAATTCATGCAACGATGAATAACTGCCAGGCAGAGCATCAATCGACTGTGCTCGAGACGACAGGTACCATCGTTGACCAGACCCTTAGTATTTTGATAGATCCCGGTGCTATCGAGAGTTTCATTTCTAGTGCAACGCTAAAAAGGATTAAGGTAAAGGCAGTTGAATAGGATGAGTTTAGTTTCATGAATATGGCCTCAGGAGCCAAATAAAAGGTTGGAGGAAAGGTTATAGGCTGTGTCGTTAACCTGGGAGAGTTTGTCATGACGGCCAACTTGTATGTCACGATATCAGGATCTTATGATGTCATAACTGGTATGGATTGGTTGGAATCGTATGAGGTGATACTCAACTGTAAGACAAAATGATTGAGCTTGGTCGATGACGAGGGACAGAGACGTGTGATTGTAGGATGGAACCAGGGAGTTTCACTGAGGTTCGTCTCTTTTTTACAGCTACGGAAGAGTATGTGCTAGGGGTGCAAGCTTTATGTGATCCTTGCGTTAAACGAGAAGGGAGTAGAAGAAGGTCTAGAACACCTTCTGGTGCTGAGAGAGTTTGCGGATGTATTTCCGAAGGAGTTACCTGGGATGTTATCGGAGAGAGAGTTGGATTTTACCATAGACCTAAAACCAGGGACTGAACCGATAGCAAGAACGCATTATCAAATGTTGACCCCAGAGTTACAAGAGTTGAAAATGAAACTGAAGGAGTTACTGGACTTGGGACTGATACATCCTAGTTTGTCACCGTGGGGTGCACCAGTTATTTTTATACGAAAGAAGGATAGATCATGGAGGCTTTGCATTGACTACCATCAATTGAACAAGTCCACGATCAAGAATCAGTATCCCTTGCCGAGAATTGATGATCTGTTCGATCAAATGAAGGGTGCGACGGTGTTATCCAAGATCGATTTGCAATCAGGGTATCACTGGTTACGGATCAAGGAGGATGACGTCCCTAAGACTAATTTTAAGACGAGGTTTGGACATTACGAGTTTACTATTTTACTGTTTGGACTGACAAACGCCCCAAGAGTATTTATGAGTTTGATGAACAGGGTGTTTCGTGAGTACTTGGACAAGTTCATACAAGTGTTCATTGTTGATATTTTGATTTACTCTCGTATGACGGAGGAGCATGACAAGCACTTGCGCTTGGTACTATAGTGTCTGCAAGAGCATAAATTGTATGGGAAATTGTCCAAATGCTCTTTTTATCAATCGAACATTCACTACTTAGGGCATGTCATCTCCGACGAAGGTATCGCCATGGATCCAGCCAAGGTCGAGGCTATTATGGAATGGTCTACGTCAATGAATGTCATGAAAGTGCATAGCTTTATGGGTTTAGTAGGATACTATTGATGGTTTGTCAAGGGATTTTCAAAGATAGCAAATCCAATCATGGAATTGCAGAAGAGAAACAAGAAGTTTGTTTGGATCGAGAAATGCATGGAAGCATTTTGGAGGCTTAAAGAGTTGTTGACGACAACGTCGATACTAAAGGTCCCTGACATGGACGCAGAATTCTTGGTATGCATAGACACATCCAAGGAAGGCTTAGGTGAAGTCTTGATGCAAGACAGATGAGTGATTGCTTACATTTCGAGGAAACTGAGAAGGCATGAAGAGAACTACGCAATGCACGATTTGGAGTTATTAGCCACTGTATATGCCTTGAAGGTTTGGAGACACTACCTGGCTGGATGAAAATTTGAATTAAAGACTGACCATTGTGGACTACAACACATTTTTATGCAAAGTGACCTGAATGAGCGACAATGGAGTTGGTCGGAATTGCTTAGCGAGTACGACTTTGATATTACTTACATAAAGGGAGCAATGAACCAAGTGGCAGATGCTTTGAGTCGGAGGCCACGCATCTTTCTGGTGTTGCCACTTCAGATAAATCTACATAAAAAGATTCTAACTTTATAGAGTGACAACGACTGGTACAAATAGGTCGAGGGTTTTATCGGACAAAACACAATGATGGTACCACGATATGATGGATTTTCATTGGATAGCAATGGGTTATTGAGGTTTAAAATTCGGATTTACGTACCGCCAAATGACGAGTTGAGGATGTTGATCCTAAGTGAGGCTCATAGAGCATTTTACATGGCTCACCCAGGAGTCACGAAGATGAGGGAAGACCTTAAACCCGTATTCTTGTGGAAGGGAATGAAGGCCAACATAGTCAACTATGTGGCCAGATGTATAGAATATTAGTAGGTAAAGGTTGAACATAGACACCCAGCAAGATTACTACAACCACATGCCATTCCGGAATCGAAATGGGAGGTTATTTCGATGGATTTTATTGTTGGATTGCTACTGACGGCAAGGAGACATGACTCGATTTTTGTAGTAGTAGACACTCTAACAAAGAGTTCTCACTTTGTTCTTATGAGGGTGATGTATCAGGCACCTGACATAGCTAGAGTTTTCATTAGTGAGATTGTGAGGCTACATGGCATGCCTAAAAAGATTATATCGGATCAAGGATTGGTGTTTACTGGACGATTTTGGACGAGTTTCCAAGAGGCCTTGGGAACCCAACTTAACTTTAGTACTATGTATCACCCAGAGACTGATGGATAGACCAAACGAATGAACCAAACCTTGGAGGAGATGTTGCACAAGTACGTGATGGACCAACAAAAGCGTTGGGAGGAATTCTTGCCACTAGTGGAGTTCGCTTACAACAATAGTTACTAGAGCAACATTAAGATGGCACCTTTTGAGTTTCTTTATGGGTGACCATGTCAGATGCCATTAAGTTGGGATTGGCTTGAGGATAGGGTACTGGTGGGACCTGAAGTGATCAGAGAAATGGAAGAGAAAATGCAACCATAAGACAGAGGATTAAAGAAGTGCAAGATCGACAGAAGAGTTATGTTGATGTGCACCGAGTCGAGTTCAGTGACGAGGTCAGTGATCGAGTATTCTTACGGGTTAAACCACATAAGAGTTCAATCAAGTTTAGGAATAGAGCTAAACTCTCTCCTAGGTTCGTGGGACCTTTCAAGATTGTGKAGAGAAAAGGGCCTGTGGCCTATAGACTAGCCTTGCCTAATTCCTTGAGGCGTATGCACGATGTTTTTCATGTATCTATTTTGAGACATTATATTAGTGATCCTACACATGTGATTGACATGAGTTCCTTGCAGGTATCATATGAGGGAGTGCTCACAGCTGAGTCTGTATGCATCTTAGATCATCGCATTCGATACTTACAACGTCGAACGGTAGATCAGGTCAAGTTCCAGTGGGACAATTATAGTCCACACTCGACGACTTGGGAGGACACATATGATATGCACCAAAAGTTTCCATTTTTGTTTGATAGATAGACATATTATACTGTGATACACTTATTTTGGCATTTATACTGAGAAACTTTAGGACAAAGTTTAGACCAAGAGGGGGTGTATGTAACATCCTGCTCTGGCGCACTGAGAAAACTTATTCTTTGAGGACAGTTGCTCGCAAGTGATCTAGGCTATTATGATATTAAAACATTTGTTCTTGATTATGATGCGTTATGATAGATGACCTGATGTTTTACTGCATTGACATAGATAGGTGTTATTGACTCAGTTTTAATGAGTGTGAAGGGTTTTGGACCTTGAAGATGCATAGGCATCGACGAAACCCTTGGACTCTAGATCGAGTCAGGGCATGTGCTACTGGGGTTTGATTGTTTTACTCTGATTTTAGTACATTTAAATAGAGGATATGATGTTTACATGTTTGACATGATTGTTGTTGATGCAGGCTGATGATAGCTTGCCGACTAGACTCACATATGGAGTAAAGGGGCCACACACGACTTCCAGAGAGGTTGAGGTAGAGGTGTGGACAACAGCCCTGCCACAGCCTACTAGTACTCCAGTCGTGGCTCAAACTGTAGGTTAACGATTACCTATTTCGAGAGGACCCATGATGTCGGGAGGGTAGACTGCGACAGTCGCTCATGATGATTCTAAAGGGTGTGCAATAAGGTAGGGGCCTTATTCCTTAGAAGTCCTTAGTCTCCCACAAGTTCATATGGCGGAGTGTTGACTCTAGGGGTTATTGATGTCTACCAATCAGTCAAGAAGCGAGTGGCACCCTTGGAGCACATGGTGCATCCTGAAGGGCACGTCACGCAAAAGAAACACAAGAAGTGAGTGGAACCCTTGGAGCACGTGGTTCATCCTGAAGGGCATGTCGCACAAAAGAAATACAAGAGGTGAGTGGCACCCTTCGAGAGCGTAGTGCATCCTGAAGGGCACGTCACGCAAAGAAACAGATCAGGCGGGTGGCACCCTTGGAGCACCTAGTGCATCCTGAAGGGCACGTTGCATTGATGATGATAGAGGGAGGAACCTAGATGGCCTTAAGACAGACAACACATTAAGAAATTTTAAAACAACTTCGCTAATTAAAATGTCGCCCAGTTCAGAATCTAAGTTCTAAGCCTAAAACTTCTCTACGGGTAAAATTTTGTCTAACCTTAAGAAAAATACCTTATAAAAGTAAAATATTAAAATTTAAACTAAAAACCACTTAAATAATAGTTTTGGTCTTCATAAAATTTTTGGGGTAAAATGAAGATGGTAAGAATTTAATTAAAATCAGTGGACAAATTGTCGAGAAGAAATTAATTTATTTTAACTTTTGATAATTTTGAAAGGTACTAAATTAATAATAAAACTAAAAAGAGGATAAATTGCACAACTATCTTTTCTAGCTCAAAAAAAAAAGGGATGAAGGAAATGTAAAAATTAGGAATTTAGGGAAAGGAGGTAACCTAAAGAGGGAAAGAGGGGAACTCATGGTAAAAAGCAAGAAACCAACTCAGGAACGATTCGACATTTAAAGAAACTTCTAATTTTGAACTGATTTAGCAATTTCTTTTTAGGGAAAGCTTTTAAAACCTAAAAGGGATTCTAGGGACACCTAGGAGTAAATTTATGAGTAACTATAGGTGGGTGAGGGAAATGATACAACAAATAATTTAAATAAAATAATTATTGGAGGAAAGTGGGGGATGGATGACACTTGTACGAAGGAGAAATTTTAGAAGATTTTATTTAAAACTTAAATTAAATGAGA
>JASDQU010242171.1:184192-203550 GCA_032191745.1 Picea mariana
ATAAAATAAAAATAATACATTTAACTCAAAAATTCTGGACTTTAAGCCATCCATTTAAGTTAGATCACTTCATACCAACAATTCAAACCTGCAAAAAAAACAGAATTCAAAAATAAAAAATATACAATTCAAACATGGGAAATAAAATAGAATTCAAAAATTGTGATTAAAACAAAAATGACATACATACAAAAAGAGTTAAATCTCATCCTCCAATGTACTCTTTCCCACAAAATACATTGTAAACATATTTTCCACCAAATATAATTACGACATCTTTAACAATAAAAAACAACAATAAAAAAAATAACACATATTAACATAAATATTGTAACAAAATATTAAATAAACAATAAGAAATAATAACATACCCAATGAGAGTTAAAACAATCAATCATACATGATTTAAACAATTTGTAAAATCTTATCTGAAATCTTAAAAAAAATTAAAGAGAAAAATTGTGTTCTTGGTAAAAAAAAAATGTGAGTTAGAGTTAGATAATAATCTGAGAATAAATATACAACTTCGTATGAAGAAAGTTTAGAAATATCCATATTAAGTTATTCTTTCAATTAAATACTTATCTCCTTGTGGATAAAGTCTCAAATCCTTCGGGTGAAATTTTCCTTGTGGATAAAGTCTCAAATCCTTCAAGTGAAATTATAATCCCAGGTGATGTTATTTGATCTTATTTACTCAGCAATAAAAAGTTAATCTCCTCAGCAGTAAAATACTTCTCTCCTCTTCTGCAATGGTCATATAATCAAATTCCATTATGCCATTTCAAATTAAAGGACTCATAAATCTCCATATCAAGTCATTCTTCCAAAAAACTACTTATATCTATGAAAGTTCACAAATATTCATTTTAAAAACTATTCTTCCGAAAAATACTTATCTCCTCTTTCGGTGGTGGAATATATGTTCTCATATAATCTTTCATGTACATGAAGAAAACACAAATCTCCACATGTATATTAAATCATTCTTCATAAACCATTTAAATATTTTATCTTTCGGATGTATTCATATTACAAATAATTAAGTTCTCTTTGAATTTATGTGTGATTTAGCTCACATATACAATATGCATAGCTTATTTATAAATCTACTGGAATGTGGGTTTTTGTGGTTAGTAACCAATTTCACTTTGTCATATGTGGAAAACACAAATGTCCATACTACGCCATTCTTGGACAAGAAAGAAATAAATGCAAAATTTAGAAACTTTCCTTTTTTTGCTTCTGATGTAGGATAGAGTGTGTTCTCAAATAATCAAATGTTGAAGTTCAAAATTAGGTATTCATCATGATCTAAAATTAAATAAGTTTGAATGTACTTCATTTAAGACAATGATAAGCTTAAATAGGGGTTCTATATATTTCAAAATAATTCATCAATGCATTGAATAGGAACTTGGCTAAACTTGGGGTTCTATATATTTCAAAATAATTGATCAAAGTGTTGAATAGGAACTTGGCTAAACTAAAAATTTGAAAAGACATAAATTTGATAAAAGTCAAAAACATACATTTATGAATGATCGTGAATGGACACATCCTTCCCAATATGGGTGCTTCCTCCGCTTCCTCCTCAATCTCAGTCTCCCTCCCAAGAACACTCTTGGGTACTCTTTTCTCCACATTACCCTATATAACACATTTCAAATTTGAAAATTTGAAAATTTGAAAATTTGAAAATTTAAATTTAAATGATTATAACACATTAAATTTAAATGATTTTAACACACTAAATGATACCTGTGAACTCCCACCCTATTCAAACTCTCCCAATGAGAATTGAGACAAGCCTCCCCAAGTAGTAGGAGATGGAATAGGGATCTGTGAACAACACAACTAAGAGATAAATATTGGATTCAATGTACCCACATTTATACAAAATTATAAATGTTGTTGATCTCTTATTCAAAATATTAGAGATTGAAAAAACAAAGTTCTAATGTGTGGATATTGTAAAGCACATACCTGATTCAACCCATCCAAATTTAAATTTGTGGAATCAAATACCCTATTTAATGGAGATTCATTTAACATATCTCCAAAGTGAAGTTAACGACAATAACAAATCGATTATTTCTATAGATACAATGATATCTAAATCTAGAATAAGAACTAAACTATCCTAAAATGCATAAAAAATTTACTAATTAAAACACATGCCAATCTGTTGTTCAGGTCATCATTCTGAATGACTTTTTTCCAACCATCACGACAAAATTTTGCATACTCCAGAACATCTTTTGTTGATATAATATCTAACTCCACATATGTTTTATAAACAAATGTGGTTTGGGATTTGGCTTCTACTCGCTGATGGTTCATGCCAACATCAACACCATAAAAAATCGCTTCCAAATTTTCCTCGATTGCATTCTCGGCCTCTTTGTCAATATCTGATGTAGCTGGCAACACTTAATGTGAAGAGAATGCTACTCTTGGATGAGGTACTAAAGATTGTGGAGGCCTCGATAATGTCTTATTTCGATATGACCCTTTGCGATCATATATTCATCCTTTACCAGTCCCATAATAATTTGATGGTAGACTAGTATAATCAGGGTACATGTGCAAGCAAAACTCTTCATAAAGGTGTCTTTCAAAATAGTGTGGAATATCATCGTTCCAAGAAAATCTATTATACAGATGTCTTGCAATGTTGGGGTGGTTACAATATTGCACCTTCAATGTAATGTACCTCAAATTTATCCATTTAATTTTTTTTTTCTCTTAGAGTCATTATAATTATTCAATGCTTCCATTACTTCTCCAAACAATTCTTAATTATTCTATAAGGTGATTATATTACCCTTTTACTTTCCACCATTTCCACTTACCATATCCTTAAACAAATGTAAATGAAAGACTCTACCTCAATCCTGATCTCAAGGAAGCTAGAATGTAGCTTAATTACTTAAACACATATATATGTATATATATATTCACCATGGAATTTGCATTCTAGTCGCGCAATTTATAGACATATTATGGAAACACATCAACGCATATCATGACCCTAGTTCGAATGTAATGAATCAATCCCTTGATCGTATGTGGAAGGTATTTATTGAACGATTTGTTACAAAAATGACATTCAGTACATGAAGGTGTTAATTCTTAGCAAAGTTCAAACTAAACCATCGATACATATTGCTCGTTCTTAGTTATTTACCATTCTCATTAACAGTAACCCTAGCACAAGGCTAACAGAATTTGATGTAAAGAATAGTACTCTAACTAAACTGGAAGAAAAGACTAAACTATAGCCCAGAACTAACTGTCATTACAATTGCCATAAGTCTGATGCAAGGTTGTCATAGATACGATTGTCATGGTGTAAATGAACTCTGCCAAAGGCATTCAAGGCATTATGTAACGCACCTCCTTGGGACCATCGCTTGTTTATTGTAACCATTGTAATTTTGCCACCTTTCCTTAATCACATGGATTAGGTATAACTCGTCATTAACGCCCTTGAACTAATCGACTAAGGTTTTTTTGAATACCCTTGAACTAAAGTTAACCCTGTTACTATTCTTCTCTGTGGCATGTCCAGCGTCTATGATGTTGGCTTACTTTGGTGGATAAAATGCTTGGCGAACCATACCCAACGGAAACCATCTTAAGCGAGGTAATAAATTTTGGTTATTTATATTCAAAGTCTTTGTGTTATAAAAATTATTGTGTATATCAGTTCTTTTGAAAACTCTTAATATCACGACTCACCTATCTTACATTGTCTTGTATAGAGTTTTGGCATTGGCTTTTCACCCAACAAGGTTTATGGTTTTACCTTGGTTTCATCCTTACTTTTTGTATTAGTATTCTTTTAGGAACCCTTGTGCTCTGTGACAGTTGTTTCTTTTATGCCAAACACATAGAAAGTTCTGGGATGAAAGTGTTAAAGGGTCGAGGATGTCCACTTCTCCATATCAATCATAAGCGTAAGGACAACTTACTGTATGTCTTTTTTCCTTTCTTTGAGTTCTTATTGTTTTAGTGCCTGATATAGAGGATAGTCCTCTATTGAGCCTTTCAGAGATCCCGTTGCTTTGGCCTAACTCCTTATCTGTTCCTAGTTTTAACTGTATACTTTGTGGATTTTGTTGGGTTTTGCTACCCTAGTTAAATAAATCAGTTTTTTAACTATGAGGAAGGGTGTTTTTTTAATGATTTTCATCCCTTTGAGTTTTTAATTATGGTTAGGAAGACATCGTGTAGATCTGCATTTTGTTTAATGAAGTCTCCTAAATTTTTCGATCTATTAATTTCTTGAGGATACACAACTCAGTGCTTACCATGGTTCTGATTCGTTTTAGAGTTGGCATGGCACGTTTTCCTTTTGTAAACATGCCCACTATTCATGATTCCTTTTGTAAACTCGGCCGCTAATATTCTCATCATTTCCCAAAAAATTAGAGGGCAAGATGGTTTAAGAATCATGAGACAATTTTCCGCGGTTATAGCGAGTTCCGTGAACACCTTACCCCTCATAAGTTTAAATAAATCGTCTTCCCCAGGTCTATAAGTATGGTTTTTAACTAAGTTTACTCTACTTACTCTACCACACATTTATATAAGTAAGAATACAGTCTAATGCTCCGATCGTGTGTCTTTATTTAAGAAATTTGGGACATAACTGAAGAATTACCCTTGTCGATTGTTCTACAAATTTGGATGTCTTATTTGTTTTGTTTTATTTAAAACACATCATTGAAAGAAACCCTAGTTTTGTTCAAGACTCTATTCGCGATCACCTTGTATTTATTTCCAATATATTTTTGGTAAAAAGACTCGTATGCTTATTCTGTGGCCAATCAAGAAACCCTATAGGTCACATTTTATATTGTACATTATTTACTATTTATTCTGGTTTTTAGGTTGTTAATTATTTACTTTCTTTCTGAAAATAATGTATTAAAGATTGATTACTATAATATAATGATGGGACCCCTGTTCAACTGCGAGGGTACCCATCAGACGATACTTGGCCCACTCCACCCCTTTGGGTCTGTGGATGGTTTTCTGCTGAATGCGAGGAAAGATGACATTTTCTCCCAGAACTACAAGCTAATTGCAGTCTGAATTTTCATCTACGTTGTCCTTTTTTGTAAACATTTTACCCTCGTAATTTATTCTACATTCAGTATTTGAAATTTTGTTTGCTTTCAACTAAATACTAATTATTTTTTCCTTCGTCTCCTTACAGTATTTGTGTGCATTCAAGGTCTTCCAATTCTAGGACACCGTCTTGTGCAAAAGGTACTTGGGTTCCATTTTGTAGTGCTCTCAAAATATATTATTCCAGGTTCTATCGAATGAAACATTTTTGTCCTAGAATATCGTTATCATGGGAATTTCTACCAAAATCCTATTACAACTGGTTATTTGATTATTTAGTTTTTAAAGAAAAGACATAGGGGAAACCCCATATTGTCATATAATTTCACTTTATAAATGCAGTGTTATGTAGAGTTTAAAACTCAGTTAAATATTGGTCTGTCTCTCGGATATGAAACATGTTTTTATGTATTTTAATTTACTAAGCCCTTTCTCTCATGCGTTATTGTATATCAAAACAAAGAGCTTCATTTTGTGAAATAACTTAACTATACAATTTTATGTTATTGGCATAGTCTTAAAGATGGAATATTTACTCAATTTTCTCATGTAACCAACATGGATAATCTTATGGTACGAGTCGTTATACATTCAATAGTTATGAAAAGTTATGTACAACAACTATATATATGTATATATCTCTATATATATCGATATGGTTATTTGTATCATATAAAGATATTCATCCTATGTCTTGTATTGTCATGTACACAGTCTGATATTTTTAACTAAGTAATATGGTTCTTTGTGTTTACTTACAACAATATAGGTATACACATATACTTAAATCTTATGTCCACTTCCAAAACTTTATTTATCATTTGTACAGTCTAATTATTTTCCTTTAGTTGATTTCCTACACGTACATAATCACATGTGTGTGATGTTAGAAGTAATATGGTACTAATCATGTTTAACTTAGATGCATCCTCCAATATATTTACAAAATTTAGTTCCATTCATAGCTAACACATACAAAAATTTTACTCAACAAATACAATTAAAACTGTAAGGGTTTATCCCACAATTTATTCCATTAAATAAATAATTTAAGCAGCAGAAACATTCATCTAGAATTAAGTAGATGTATTCTATCAATCACTAATCAAAATAACATTCGATCAAAGAAAAAGTAGATGGACATATCTAAGTAAGTTTCCGAACAACAATTGGAACAACTAAGTTACTCCCAACCTTAGAACAGAACATCCAATCTAGTTGCTCCATTCACCCCCTAACCTCACCATGAGTCCATGAGGTCGAACTCTAGAACTCCTCCTTAGCTATAGTCCTTATTCAGTTTCAGAAAACTTCTCCTTGCCTCACACTCAGAAAGCAGTGTTCATAACAGAAAGTGTTATTTATTTTCCCCAGCATACTCGGGAGCATCCTGCCTCCTCCCATATGATATATATGCCAAAAACATTTGTGCCTGGGTCTTTTCCCCTTGGGAGTTTTTGCAGATTTACAAATCCCTGATTTTCAAGGGCTTCCAATGGCCAAATTCTTGATTTTCCACGTGTAACATCCATCCCTAAGATTGTTCCAACATGTTCCCCACTTATGGAGTCATGGTCAGCTTATTTCAACCTCGTTGTTCCATTTGTGTGTCAACAATAAATATAAAAATATTTGTTTATTACAAGTGTAAAAGTCAAAGAGTTGGTTGGGACAAATCAAATCTTTTCCCAACAGTCATAATAATAATTTACAATTAACTAAATTCGAAATTCAGAATTGCCATAAATGACAATAATTTTCCAAATTTTGAATTTACGAGAAGCAAAACTAAATTCCTAAGTATTTTTAAACTTAATAATAATTTATTTTTTGGGATATTACATCCTTTCCCCCTTCAGTGCAACATTGTCCTCAATGTTCCTTCTTCCTTTCTCATAATAGGGTTGGATGATATTTCTGCAAATCTTCCTCTAATTCCCAAGTGGCCTCCTCAGGGCTAAAGTGCTTCCGTTGCACTTTTA
The DNA here is from genome assembly GCA_032191745.1 of Picea mariana. Taxonomy (NCBI): domain Eukaryota; kingdom Viridiplantae; phylum Streptophyta; class Pinopsida; order Pinales; family Pinaceae; genus Picea; species Picea mariana. The sequence continues at coordinate 191,314 of JASDQU010242171.1, forward strand.
CCTAGGCGGCAATTTTGTTCCATAGTGTTGTTTCTCTCTTGTCCAGAATGAGTAGAGCTTCCGCTTAGAACTCGCCTTCTGGTTCCACATGCACCATGTTCCAATAGATCATGTGAGCAGGATCATGAACATAAGTTTTTAACAAAGAAACATGAAATACATTATGAATTTTCAGATTTACAGGAAGTGGAAGTTGGTATGCCACTAGTCCAGTTCAAGCTAATATCTCTAAAGAGCCACACAACATAGGTGCCAGCTTGGAACGGTTTCCTAGCTTTAGTGAACTTCTTTTGGCTTTGACTTTTAAATAAACGTGGTCTCCTACTTGGAATTCTTGGTGCCATCTTTTCAGGTTTGTGTAACTTTTTTGTCTATCTTATGCTTCTTTTAAATTTTGTTGGACATTTCTTATCGTATTTTCCATTTCGTGGAGAATTTATGGTCCCATGATGCATCCCCTATCTCCCCTTCGGGGTTCTGCGACTTCATAGTTTCTGGATCATTTCAAGTGTCGAGTCGGATTGACTCTGTGGGATCTTCAATGAACCTAGGAATTATACACAGGCCCCTTTTCTTCCTTTGGCACAAGTCTTGTGATACTCACACCTTCTCTTTGCACGTTACAATGCTCTTTAGTTCATGGGTGCTATCTCCTCTTTACTAGCTCCTTTCTTCACACGACCCTGGGCTATGACCTTACGAAACTATACAATTATGGGCACGGGCAATAGTGGTTTTAGACACACTCTCGTTTTGCCCTGCAATCCTCTTCATGCTGTCACATATCTCTTTGTCAAAACCATGGTTGAAATTGCAGCTCGCTCAAGGAGTGTTAACATCCAAGATTGTCTTGGCTCTGTAATCCTTCCCTATCATCGATATCATGATCTTGACGATAACATATGAATCAATGCTCTAGATCTGTGCCTTTCAATCGATGGACTAGATCTACTTCTCCTAGATCGGCGACTATTATATTCTTCACAACTACAGACCTCGGGTGTTTGAAAGATGAAACCTAGCTCCTCTCGTATGTCAATCTCCTAGAATTAATGATCTACAGACACGTGTGATGTAAATCAATGAATGTGCTCCTCCTTAGGATACCTAAATTTTCAACCCAAATCAATGATCCGACAACCCTCTCCTCAATCAATGGTCGAGCTCCCACCCCCCGGGCCTCCGAGCTTCTAAGATCTCAAATCTCAAATCCTTTTTATCCTCCTCAAACGCATATAATCCTGCCATGTGTCCTCTTAGATTAGATGACCTTGGATTACTTAATGTGTTCACCCAGAGTGCATGGTTTCATTCCACGTCTCCCCTAAATCCGATGACTATGAATCACTCTAAAAGTTTACTTGGAATTCACAGATTTCCACCACGTCTCCTCTCCTCTTCTGATGGGTCATATTCACTTTGAGTGATATGATGGCTCAAAGCCACTCCAAATCTCTAGACTTCGGCTATTTCAGTTCTAAAAAATGAAACTCCAGCATAACTTTCTTTGGAGCTTATGATTTGGTGATAAGTGTCTCCTCACAAATTGACAACTCTCAGCTCTTTGACGCTTTGGGCTTCGGCTGTTCCAAGACTTCAACCTCCGCCTCCTTTTGGATCTCCCAACTTGTTGAAACGTATGCCCTTTGGATCCAACGCTCCAGATTCTCCTTCACAAATCGATATTTCACGACTTGCGACTTCCAAGTCACAAATTCCTCTACATTCCCGACTTCCGAAATGACGATATTTCAGATCTGATGACTCATGCTATTCTCGATCTAATGGCTCAGATCATGTCACGATTTCAAGTTTTGTGATTTCTTATAACTATGCCCTTTGACTTCTGTCATGTGTGATCCAGAGAAATGATGATTGATGACCAGGTGTCCCTTCCGATGGACAGTTCAATGATGTCGGGAGATCACGACTTTGCAAAGCCCTTCTCTCCTGTGTAAATCCAAAGGGTTAATACTCATGCACATTCCTTTGGATCCAATGAATGTTGGTCCACGTGATAAGATCTAACGACTGAGAACCGGTTCCCCTACGCTCAATCCTCCTCTGTCTGGACATAGATCTAATGATCTAGGTTATTCTCTACAACTGATGATATGGTTGTAGTCGCTCCTCCTCCTGAACTTCCACCTTATCCCGAATTAGAATATTTTCTCAATGTTCGAAAGGTCTTAGCCTTTGAAATTCCTCCTACAAATCGGACTACTTTGTATTTTTCTTGCTCTTTTGAAAGCATTACCTCTTCAAAACTTTCAGACTTAGAATAAATCCGACTCCTACGCACTTTTTGCGTTACTCCCTTTGAGCTTATTCTCCTCAAAGATTTCGACATCCCACACACACCTTGCGTTCTCGATATTTCGTCAAACTTAAAATGCGAAGGATTTCTTGAACAATAAATACTTCTCACCCTCCTAGCATTTTTTTGCTCGATGCAATCCTTGGAGAGATTTTTCCTCACATACTATTTAGTAACTCTGTTTCCTATCGAACTCAACACGGAGTTCTTCTATACACACTTGCACGAGCTCAATTTCCACTTGGAAGAGCTCTATAGAGTTCTTAGTAGCTCTGCTCTCTCTGAACTCTATAAAGAGTTCTTCCTGTGCACTCCTTGCACTTTCGTTGATGAAGGTTCAATGGTACCCCTCTTGAGATTTCCCTTGAGGTTAAACCTTTGTCAACACACTCCTTATGAACTATATGCACTCCTTGCACTTGGAAACTCAAAGACGAGAAACAATTTAAACTCATGCAATACTTCACAAGTTACGCATTCAAACATGCAATGCACAAAAACATATAAAGTATACATACACATAAACACACGATATGGTGGAAAAATATTTCTTTTTTATTATTCCTGTGTGTCTATATGATTTCAAAAATTGGACTGTGACAAAGTCCGAGTTCTCTCAAGCTTTCTCTCAGCAATATTCTACCTCCTAGTGCCTCTCTACCCAGACCTCTCTATCATTCTCCTTATGAAATCTGATACAATATCTCATTTACAAAAGACGGGATCTCCGAGCTCGTCCTCTCTCACCTGACCTCATCTTTTACATTGAAGTTTTCATAAATGATTATCCAGACATGACCACAATCTGCACCTGTTACAAGAAACCTTTTAAATGAAATCCAACCACTAGCTGTACAAAGGCATGGTTTGACATTTACAACCTTACAACACAATAATATGTATAGGATTATTTCAAATTTAAAAAAAATTGGAGGTTTAATGCCTCTCCCTTTTTCGATTGCGTGTTTGTGTGATGACACATTTGCTGAGGTGGAGCGATGATCCTGCATCATACTCCCCTGCTAGGAAAAGCATGAGCTCCTCTTCTCCAGTGTTGAAATCCTCCTCGATCCCAAATTCTCTTGTGGAGTTTTCCTCTTGCTCCTTTCCAGCTATGTTGTTGCTACTGCGACTTCTTTTTCCTCTTTTGTTTCTTCCCTGCTACTACAACAGTCTCTCTTTTCTTCAACTTCTTTTTGTTGACTGCTTCTTGCGCTGACCTCAACATCATCTTCCTTATATCTTCTATCACCTTGTCGAGTTGTTCCAGTGGCTGACTATTCTTATGCAGTCTTCCCATGTTGTCTTTACTTCCCCTTGTGGCATTGAGTTGCCACTATGTTGCATACTTCGAGTCCCATCACTGAGTTGTTGTTCAATTTCCTTCTCTCACATATTGATTTCTGTCATCCCTTCTTGTGTTGGCATATCTCCAACCTCCTCTAATTGCTCTCTATGCTCCTCCATCTGCCTGTTGAATGTGCCTACTTCTCTCCAATGTTGCAGTCATCTCCATTTCAGCTTCTTGGCTGAAAAATTTGAGCCATTCTTCCTAATTCTCTTCTCGTAAATTTTGCATACGATTGTCCAACCAATCCTCCAACATCCTCAATTCTAGTTCCCATTGACTGAGAATCTCAATTGTGTGTTCCTCTTCTTCTTTTCCTTGGGCATATTCTGATACATGCTCCTTCATCATGACAATAAATGTTGGCCGTCCTTCACTTGCTGCTGCACTTTCGTCACGTGGACTGGCCTTCACTTGGTTGTTTGGTAGGAATTCTTTGATCCCTCCAATAATCAGAATGTTCTTCTGATCTTTCTCTTGAATGCCCAGTAATGGAGTATGCACACTATTCATTCACTTATTACCCTGGTAATTCCATCTTTGAGTCGTTTCTCTTATCCATATATTTAAATTTCATAAGTCGTGCACATCACTTACACGTTTAATGTACCATACCGTTTTAAAACTTCATTGTAACCCAGCGTTTAAAAATTAAGGTCGTTTCTAATCATTGTAGCCCTACCACTTCCACTACCCACTGGTTTCTTATTTATTTCTTACTCGTCTGTTCAGATTTCATAAGCAGTGGGTAGACCACTTAGACGTTCACGTTTAAAAATTCTTTGTAACCCGCAGTTTAAAAATTATTGCATACCCTTTGTATCCTTACCACTTCCACTGCCCAGTGCATATATGTACATGGAAATGCCAATGGTCGTATGGTAGCAGTCCTTCGCCAATATTATGAAATAGGCTTTTGTAGAGTCCCTAGGAACCCAGCTCAACTATTTACAGGGATAAGAAATTCTCTATAGATTATTGCACATAGATGGTAGGTTTGTATGGAGAAGTTTATTTCATATTACTACAAGTTAAAAAGGGCTCATTTGGACTTTGGACTACAAGTTTATTTCATATTACTACAAGAAATTCACTTGAGCAACTCATTTGGACTTTTGCCCAGATCATAAAGATGACTTTCGAGTCTTAAATTTTTAGGAGATAAAAGGGCTTCCGTTTTCGATGGTATTTATATAAAAACTAGACTAGGGTTTCTTGAGGATGGCTTCATTAATGTTTCTAATTTACTATATGATTGAGTGATAGATATTACATGTAAATATTTTGGGCAAAACATAGACTAGGGTTTCTTGAGGATGGCTTTAAGGTTTCTGATTTACTATCTGATGGAGTGCAGATAGATATTACATGTAAAGATTTGGGCAAGACATAAAACAGAAAAAATGCAAAATTGTATAGAATTTATTGTGGTAAATAATTTCCAATAATTTTAAAAAGCGGGTTGAATATTTGTTAGCCAATTTCAAAAGCTTCCGTGACTTTTCCAATTTATACATGAACTATTTTCCTTTCCAATTTATACATGAACTATGTCCGGATTTGCAATTTTGTTTGATTTGGCATTAGTTAGCACAATTTCATGAAGTTTAAGATTAAGCTATTTGGGACTGACAATGATACTCACTATGAACACTATTTCATGAAATTTAGTATTAAGCTACATGAGTATTAAAATTAATGTAGGGTTCTTTATTATCAATCCAATCAAAATAAAGATGCCCTGCATAAGATATACTAAGAGTGAGTAGGATAACTGATACGGCAAGTTCACCAACCACAAGTTAGTGTCTGTACTAGAAATACCTCATACATCAAATACTAAAGGCTAATATTAATGTAGGCTTCTTTATTATCAATCCAATAAAAATAAAAATGCCCTGCATAAGATATACTAAGAGCGAGTAGGATCAAAGATATACTAAGAGTGAGTAGGATCAACTGATACGAGAAGTTCACCCACCACAAGTTAGTGGATGTGCTAGAAATACCTTATACATCAAATACTAAAGGCTTGCTTATAGGCGTCGTATTAAGTTACGGACAAACATTCTGATTTCCAAAATATTGGAGTCGTATTACGTTTTGTACGTGTTTGGAGGTTTTAGGGTTTACAAATGATTTAAATTTGACTTTTTTTTATATTTTATATAATTATTTTAATTTTAAATAATATAATAAATATTTATAGTTTTTTATTCTATCATTAAATTTATAAATTAATAGATTATTTAAATATATTTTAATATATAAATTATTGATTATGTTTAAAATTTTAATTAAATTTTATTATTTCTTTCACTTAAATAAATTTTATTTTAAGTTTATTTTTATTTTCCATACTTTATATCAAACTTATGTCAAAACTCAATTAAAAAAACATTTTCAGTTTTTAATGAGAAAAAACAAATTAAATTATAAATTGAATTTTATAGAATTTCTATAATATTTATAAGTTATATAAGCAAAATTTTAAAGAATTACAAATAATCACTTACTCTCTTAAAGTCCAATAAACCAATTAGATTTTAATAGATATTAATCATCATCATCAATTATATATATAATTTAATTTTCATAAATTTAAAATTATAACAATTATTTCATAATAAATTTTAATAAATATTAAATAACATCAATGCAATAAAATCAACTTTAAAAAGTTCAAATATACATTGAATAATACAATTCATATTTAAATATACATTAAATAATAGTATTCATACTAGTGGATTAAAGTGCATTACAAGGATACAATATTGGATTAAAGTGCATTACAAAGATATTTTAGTTTTTAAGAACTTTTTATCCATTTTTTTTTAATTGTACACTCACTTCTCCAATATATTTATATATTTTCACTTATATAAATATTACATTATTATACATTATTTTTAAATGGTGAATAAGATTTTTTTTTAGAATATTAGGATTTAAAGTTTAAAACCAAATATAATACTATAAAAATAAAAAATAAAAAATGAAAGTTAGAAAACATTTTTTTAAATCTTTATATTTAATTTAATTGATTTTTTTGTGTTTTTATTTTTCTAAATTTAAATTTAGTATAATTTAAACTCCCCACAATAATATTATTGGTTGTATTTTTCCATTTACATCTATTAAAAATGAGATTTTAATAATAAGAATTGTGGTTTAACTTAAAATTAGGTGATATTTTAATAATACAAATTACACTTTGACCCAAAATTAGGTGATGATTAAATCTTTTACATTTCATGTGCACTTTTTAAGAGTTGGTAAATTCTATAAAATGGAAATTTGACTAATATAGAAAATCGTGGTAAATAATCTTTATATTTTTTTTATCTATTATTTTTTTGGATGTATTATAATTTTTTTATAAAAAAATAAAAAAAATAGATATTATTAGCACAACATTAATAATTAGTTTTTGGAGAATGGAAAAGAAAGTCTATCTACCTATATCAACCATTTTTATTAATGTGATTGTGCTAATTAATATAAACCATTTGAACATTTTGAAATCATCATCTTATGATAATGACTTTTTAAACAACATTTATTTGTGAAAAGAATAATGTGTTAAATAAGAAAATCCAAACGACTATGAAATTTTTCATTGAAAATTTACTTTTAAAACAACATTTATATTTGAAAAGAAAAGGAAAAAAAAATGACTTTTGAAACAACATGTATGTAAAGCCAAACTAACTTTGATATTTTTGATTGAAAAGTAATTGTTGGGATTTGGTGACAATGAATTCCTCTAATGATAGATGTGGATCATATTATTCTACTTTGGTTACAACTAAATAGACCAAGTTAGAATATGGATATGGATTGCATTTATTAATTAGTTTCTTGTGTGAATGTATAAATTCATGTAAGCGCGTAGAGGAAAAAATGACTGAGTGTAAGTGAGTTGATGTAATCTCCATGATCTGAATAATAAGACAATCAATGCCTATGCTTGGTGGATGTAGCCAAACGTYTGAGTGAACCACGTGAAATCCCTCTGTCTATTATCTGTGTGTGATTGTTAACAATAATTGTGAATTGTGTTTTCCACATTTACAATTCTAACAAGTGGTATCCGAGCTGGTTAGAGCTGGTTGAAGGAGTGTCAAATTCTTCGAGGAGACAAAAGGGAAGTTTGTGTAAGGGTGCTTAAATTTAAACATCCCCATGGTTCCTCCTCCTAAAGGGTGCTGAGACATACTAGTGAAACTTAGTTATAAATTATTTATTAAGGATCCACATTTAACCTTAGTTATTAAAGATCCACATTTAAGCTTAGTTATTATTCCTCCACATTTAAAATGATTTTTTATAAGCAATGGGTATTGGGAGATTTTTTTTGCTAATGGCTAAGATGCATAGTTCAAAGTTTGAAGTTGAAAAGTTGAACGTTAAAAATAAATTTGATCTCTTAAAGCTCAAGATGCATGATCTGTTCGTGCAACAAGGTGTGGTGAAAGCGCTTTTGGGAAAAACAAAGCAACCTGCATCCATAATAGATGATGACTTGGATGAGATGGATTCGAGAGTACTGAGTGTCATACGCCTGTGTTTGTCCAACGATGTTCTATTCAATATTGTCTTGGAGAAGACAATATTTAGTTTGTGGACGAAGTTGGAAAGATTATATATGACGAAATACTTGACGAGCAGAATATACTTGAAGAGACAACAGTAGAGTTTGCGGATGAAAGGAGGTACAAAAGTTGTTGACTATTTAAATAACTGCAATACCCTTATAGTTCAATTAGCTAGTATGGAAGTTAAATTCGAAGATGAAGATGAGGCTATTACACTATTGTATTTGTTGCCTGAGTTTTGGGATAATCTAGTCGCCTCTATTAGCTTTATCTCAACATAAGTTTTAGATTATGACTCTGTTGTGGGAGCTTTGTTGGTTGAGGACATGAGGAGAAAATCTAGTAAAGAAACCTTAACTTCAGAGGCAATGTTGATCAAAGGTTGAACCACATAGAAGAATGAGAGAAGTTATTTCTGATCTAAGACAATATACAAAAAGGGTAAAGAAAAATGTTGGCACTGTGGAAAAATAGGACATCTTAAGAAAGATTGATGGAAGAAAAAGGAATCTAAGGAAAACTCTACGAAGGAAAAAAATTTGGGTGTAACAAATTCAGGTATAATTGATCAAGTTTTATCCATTTCTAGTAATTTACAATATCAAGAAGAATGACAGTTAGATTCAGGTGCCTCCCACCACATGTGCTCACACAGAAATTGGTTATTTTCTTACCAATATCTTGATGAGGGTGTAGTATTTATGGGAAATGGTATTCGTTGTAAAACTATTGGGGTTGGCAGTATTAGAATCAGGATGTTAGATGGTATTGTTAGGGAATCAACAAATGTTAGATATGTACCTTAGATTAAATCAAATTTGATTTAATGAGGAGTGTTGGATTCTTGTGGATATGAGTATACAGGTCAAGGTGGAGCTCTCACAGTGTTGAAAGGTAATTTAGTAGTAATGAAGGAAACACAGGTTAATAACCTTTATAAGATGGAAGGGAGTACTGAAGTGGCATTTGAAGTGATAGATGTATCTTCTTCCTTATGGAAGAAGCATCGAGGTCATAAGAGGAAGAAAGAATTGCAGGTACTCGTAAGAGGTAAAGCATTTCCAGACTTAAAATCTTTGTTTTCGAATTCTTGCTTGTTTTATATCTCTGCAAGTTATGATGATGGTATAAAAGGATGTTGTGTGTGGGATCCTACTTCTCAAAAGGTCATCATTGACACATATATAGTATGTATGGAATAACCAAAAGGATTGATTCAAGATCGCAACGTTAAATTTGTTTGCATGCTAGATAATTCATTGTATGGCCTATTGGTACCCAGGAAAATATACAAGATGTTTGAATCCTTCATAGTGAGTCACAATTTTTCAAAGGGTAGGAATGACTATACAGTTTATAGTACATTCACAGTCTTGATGTTATTTGCTGATGATATGCTTGATGCAAGTTGAATCATGGATAAAATCAATAAGAAAATGACTCAGGATTCAGATGAGGGATCAAGGAGAAGCAAAACAAATTAAGGGCATGTAAGTACATAGAGATGGTAATGGTAAGCTGTGGTTGGAGTTCAGTGTAAACATTGTAAAACTAGTTTTTATCCCTCTTGCTTTCCATTATAAGTTTTCTTCAAGTATAGGGTCTGTATATAAAGAAGAAAAGGTTATGTCTCGTGAAAGTTTAATAGGACATTTGTTTTATGTGATGAAATGGTGAAGACTAGATGTTTCACATGTTAATGATGTTGTTAGATACATGATAGATTCAGGTGTTGCACTGAAATGGGTGCTTCAGCGTTTGAGAAGCACAAATGTCACCTATAATGGTTACACTGATATGGTCTGTGATAATTGTAATGTATGTTGTAATACAGGTGTCTTGGATAGAAGGAGACCTATCACTAAATATGTCTCACAACACAATTGTGGAAGACATGTTGGAGGTGGAGTGACTCCTCATGAAATCCAAACTCGAGCGAGTCACACAGGCAAGATGATGAAACCAATTTTATTAGAGAAGTTGTAGTGGTTCTTGGCTTCTCTTGGCTTGCAGAAAAGGTGATGAACAAAAGGAAGGAGCAACGTATCAGGGTAATTGTTGTAATAGGAGATTTTTTTTATGTGATGAAATGGTGAAGACTAGATGTTTCACATGTTAATGATGTTGTTAGATACATGATAGATTCAGGTGTTGCAGTGAAATGGGTGCTTCAGCGTTTGAGAAGCACAAATGTCACCTATAATGGTTACACTGATATGGCCTGTGATAATTGTAATGTATGTTGTAATACAGGTGTCTTGGATAGAAGGAGACCTATCACTAAATATGTCTCACAACACAATTGTGGAAGACATGTTCGGAGGTGGAGTGACCCCTCATGAAATCCAAACTCGAGCAAGTCACACAGGCGAGATCATGAAACCAGTTTTATTAGAGAAGTTGTAGTGGTTCTTGGCTTCTCTTGGCTTGCAGAAAAGGTGATGAACAAAAGGAAGGAGCAACTATCAGGGTAATTGTTGTCAACATGGAGGTTGTTGGGATTTAGTGACAACAAATTCCTCTAATGATAGATATGGATCTTATTATTCTGTGTTGGTTACAACCAAATAGACCAAGTTTGAATATGGATATGTATTGCATTTATTAATCACTTTCTTGTGTGAATGTATAAATTAATGTAAGCCCGTAGAGACAAAAATGACTCACTGTGAGTGAGCTGATATAATCTCCATGATCTGAATAATAAGACAATCGATGTCTATGCTTGGTGGATGTAGCCCAATATTTAGGTGAACCACGTGTAAAATCCCTGTGTCTTATTTGTGTGTGATTATTAATTATCATTGTAAATTGTGTTTTCCGCATTTGCAATTCTAACATTACTTTCAAAACAAATATAAAAAAAAACAGAAAAAAAATGATTTTTGAAACAACATTTCTGTTTGAAAATAATATAAAAAGAAAAGAAAAAAAAAAACTTTTGAAACAACATTTCTGTATGAAAAGAATGACATCTCAAATTAGAGGGAAAAAAAAGACTTTTGAAAAAACTATGTAAAATTAAAAAAATAAAATATAAATTATATGTCAAATGAATAATAATAATATGTCAAATTAAAAATAATAATAATAATAATAATAATATTTCAAATTAAAAAAATAAAAAAATAAGAATAATAGCATGTAAAATGAAAATATCACCCTACCTATCTTGAAAATTTGACAGCTGGAAGAAATACCTGATCCATGATTCAGTTTCCGGCAATATAATCCACCCATGCCTATCTTCAAAAAGTTGACAGCTGGAAGGAATACCTCATACATTATTGAAATACCTGCAAAATAATCCTCCGGAAAGATCCTGCAAAACAATCCACCACGGCAGAGAAGATGAGTATGTATAGCACTAATCTGCCAGTCAACCAACATTTCTAAGAATTTCAACAAACATATAACATTCATGTGGAAAAATGAAAAACATTATGGGCCGTCATGATGCAGAAAATACAAACATACAACATGCTATTATTGGCTGTCTTGCTGTATGAAATTTAAAGAGAAAAGGGACAAACAATGATTGAGATAGATGATTTTTAAGGATTATGTTACTTTGATTGAGATAGATGATTTTTAAGGATTATGTTACTTTTGGAGCAATCTACTTTTCAGAGTTCTGTTTTCAAGCAGAAAATGGATGGACTTGAATTTGATTAGATTTTCATTAGATTTTCAAAAGTAGTCTAAGTTTTGTATGGATTAAAGTTCATGTATTTTTAGCAATACTCATTGATTTTGTTGCCAAATCCAAATGCTCAAAAAATTTATCATAATTCTACATAATTTATCATAATTCTCAATAAACCGAAAAATTTAAAAGCAGACAGTAAGTGAGTGTCGGGAGAGAAAATTGCTGCCGAATTAGCCCACTCCGAGTTTTAATAGATTTACGATGATCATATTATTTGATTATACCTATAAGCGTGTCGTTTTCTATATGAACAGGTTTCTAG